>JZKD02S2271874.1:24062-35444 GCA_000966675.3 Picea glauca
TACTTGCGATGCCACAATTGGGCCCATGCAGCTGAAGGAGTTTTTAGCCACCTCCACCAAAGCTTGGCTCCCATCACCTGATTCAATTTTCCCGGGTCGCGGAGTCCCAAGCCTCCTTGACTCTTGGGCGTGCAAAGCTTGTCCCAATTGACGAGGGCCCACTTTTTGTTGGGCTGCAGTCCTTGCCAGAGAAAATTCCTCTGCAGAGTGCGAATTGCTTTGATTACTTTTTTGGGAGCCGCCAGGGCCGTGAAGAGGTAGGTTGGGAGAGCTTGCAAGATAGACTTGAGAAGAACAAGTCTGGAGGCTAAATTCAAAGGGCGAAAGGTCCAGTTGCGCAGCCTGTTTGAAATGGAGAGGAGAAGGCTGTCCCAGGAGATAGACGAGGCGGCAGCCCCTGTGAGCGGCACACCAAGGTAGTTGGACGGAAGGGAGCTCCTGGGAATCCCCAGAAGTCGAGAGAGGTGTCGCTGAACAGGGATAGGAGTGTTGAAGTGAGAAATGTATTTTCACTGGATATAGTGAAACATATAAAGCTTATAGGCTTTACAATCCAATCACCAAGAAACTAATTCTCAGCAGAGATGTAAAATTTCTGGAATGATTCAAAAAATCAACAAATGGACAATCAAAATCCATTGCTGCCAAGTTCTGAAAACAAAGAAAATTCAGGACAGCAATCACCTCAAAATATTCTTCCAAGATTGCAAGTGCAAAGACATCCTGAACACTCACAGGATAACTCAACTTCCAGCAGAGAATCATTCTCTGAGCCACAAAATCAGAGAACTGGAAGTTTGAGAGAAATCCATCAACAGTTGGATGACTTTGAACAACACAACCTTTTTGCTTTAATGTCATGTCAACCTACATCTTTTAAGGAAGCAGCTAAGGAGCCACATTGGGTTCAAGCCATGAACCAAGAAATTGACTCCATTGAGAAGAACAAGACATGGGATCTTGTTGATTTGCTAAGTCATAAGAAGAGTATTGGTGTCAAGTGGGTTTACAAAACTAAACTCAATGAAAAAGGGCAGATTGAAAAGCACAAGGCAAGAATTGTTTCCAAAGGATTCTCACAACAACCTGGTATTGATTATGGTGAAACTTTTTCTCCAGTAGCAAGAATAGACATTGTAAGGAATCTATTGGCCATAGCAGCACAACACAAATGGCAAGTATACCAGATGGATGTCAAGTCAGCATTTCTGAATGTTTTTTTAGAAGAAGAAGTTTATGTCGATCAACCACCTAGTTTTGAAGTCCAAGAGCACCCAGCCAAAGTATATCGGTTAAAGAAGGCCTTGTATGGCTTAAAGCAACCTCCAAGAGCTTGGTACAGCAGAATTGACACTTATTTGATCAAAAGTGGTTTCAGCAGAAGCCAAAATGAGCCAACTCTTTACACCAAAAAAGATCCTCACAGTAAAATTTTGATTGTATGTTTATATGTTGATGACATGATCTATACGGGAAATCTTGAGTTAACAGATTTTAAACATGCCATGCAATCTGCATTTGAGATGACATATCTTGGCATAATGAAATATTTTTTAGGGATTGAGGTTCATCAATCAGCCAAAGGAATTTTTGTCTGTCAGCAAAAGTATACAGCAGACATCCTCAAAAGATTTCGCATGGAAGAATGCAATCCAACAGAAACCCCTATACCACTAGGCACAAAATTAAGCAAGAATGATGAAGGTCCTACAGTGGACTCTACCCTGTACAAAAGTTTAGTAGGCAGTTTGTTGTATCTTACAGCAACTAGGCCTAACATTATGTATGCAGCCAACCTTGTTTCCAAATTCATTGAATCCCCCAAAGATTCTCATTGGAAAATGGCAAAACGAATTTTGAGATATGTTGCAGGAACTCTCAATTTCGACTTATGGTACACTAAATTTGATAGTAATCAACGCTCTGGTTACACATACAGTGATTTTTCAGGCAGCCTAGATGACAGGAAAAGCACACCTGGACATGTTTTTCAACTGGGCACGAACCTAATCTCATGGGTATCAAAGAAGCAACCAATTGTTTCAATATCTTCTGCAGAGGCATTGTATGTCACTGCTACCTCGTCTTCCTGTCAAGTTGTGTGGCTGAGAATAATATTGAAATATATGTCACATACAGAAAAGGATCCAACTCTTATATTCTGTGATAATACTTCAACAATTTCTCTATCCAAAAATCATGTGTTTCACAAGAAAAGAAAAAACATTGACACTCATTTTCATTTCATACACGAGCTAGTCAATAATGGTGATATTGCACTACAATTCTGTGGTTCTCGAGATCAGCTTGATGATATCTTTACAAAGCCACTACGAAAGTCATTTTTTGATTTTCAGATGATAATTGTAACCTCAATGTTGATGATTATAACTGTTGAGTTTAAGAGGGAGTGTTAAATATAATGTAACCTCAACAGTCTGACTGTACACTGCCAGTTGTCCTGGCCAGCTGTACTTTATATTTTTGTCTTGCTTGAGCCTATTTAGTTCAACTATTTCCCTTTACATTGTAACTTCGTTTTTGCACTCTTTTTCATACATTCTAATATACTGTTTTCTGTTCTATATTTCTCTCTGCATTTCTTGCTTCACAATTTATCAAGTACTACCAAAACCATGGATGTGATAATCATAAGACCAAAGCAATTTCCCTCTAGAAAATATCCAGAAAAGAGAACCTTTAATCAGGTTGTCTACCCGTGTACCCATGGAAAGATGAGATGTGGCTTCTCATAGAGAAATAAATAATATTTTTAAGAGAAAAAAAGATTTAATACACATTGATTATCCAACATTAAAATCATGAAGATGTAAATATACGTTGGATTAATATTCTCATGAAATCTCTAGAATAATATAAATTTTGTTGACTTTATTAGGAAGAAAAAGTCGGTGGGCAGAGAAATAAGCAGTGCGAAACGATCGTTTGGCATATTCACTTTTAAACAAGTGGAACAATTTCCCAACTCCACCAACCAAACACAAGGAGCAAGGTGGAGATCCCATGGGTTCGGGTTTCTTGCACTACACATCAACAGATGTAAGAGAGTAAAAAAACACAAATTTCCTCATATTAAAACTGGTCTTTCTTATATTATATTTTTCTAGCGACCCCATTCTCTGTCCAACGCTGCGATAATAAGGATACCATAAAAATTAATGCCAATCTATGGGAAAGGGTTTGGGACTGTGGGTGTTCCAACCAAGAATAAATAAACTAGTCACAGAGAATATAAAACGTTGGGTGAACTCGAGAGACATCCCCAAAATCATTGTGGAAGCATGAGTTTACAGAGAGTACATCACAATAATCATAGAGGCTAAGGAGGGAATAAACGCCTAGGAGAGAATTCCTTGTTGGGCAGAGAAATGATCCTACACTTATTATCCATGGAGACGAAAGCAAGGCATTTGAATCTAAATCTTTAAAATCGGAGTGAAAGGCAGTCGATTTGTCTCCTAGATGACTTCTCAAGCATACACTAATAAATTAAAGGATAAAGGAATAGAAGATAAAAACACAAATCTGCATCCAAACCTTCTCCGTGGAGAACAAAATAATGAAAAAAAAAATGCAATCAAGGAATAAAGAAAATGCAGGCAAGAGATACAAAAGTGTAGGCAAGGTTTTGAGTCTGGGGCTCATTCTGGCCATGCACAATTAGACAGTAACTCAGAAATAAAAGATACAATGGATAGCAAGGTTTCTTACAGGATGAATCAAGTGACAAGGGGATTACATTGATAACATAATTATCAAGAAAAGATCAAGGCAATGAAATTGTCATCTGAATATAGTAAAATAAACAAGTGTAAAATAAATTTTATTACAAGTAACAACTTTAACAGGCATACATTTACAGACGATGATGAGGAGAATATGTCCTCCCACGCGTTTGCTTCATCGAGATCCCTCATGCCGACCAATGAGATCTTGCCGGTACCTCTGAGCCAACGCTAGGGTTACTCTTCTTCTCCTTCATCTCCCCGATCCACAAAGGGGACACACATAAGATACTGGAGAATGCTAGCACCCAGCTCACCTCGCAAGGTCGAGGTACCACTCGTTACCCAAGATGGGTATCCCAACTCCCACAAAAGAAACTCAGTGAAGATAAAATTTGGCATCGTAATGTTACGCACGCCAGATCTGATGATCTATACTCCTACTCCACCATCCTTTTTATAGAGTTTTCTTAGTCATTATTTTCCCAAAAACCTCATTAGATTCCTTTTTCATTTAATTAATTTCGAAAAACCTCCCCCAT
This sequence comes from Picea glauca, assembly GCA_000966675.3. Lineage (NCBI taxonomy): Eukaryota > Viridiplantae > Streptophyta > Pinopsida > Pinales > Pinaceae > Picea > Picea glauca. The sequence goes on from JZKD02S2271874.1 coordinate 28,351, forward strand.
ACACATGTCACCAAATCCCCTAGTTGCACCAAAAAATCAATTCATTAATTAATTAAATTTGTCTATTTCCCTCACCCACCTAAAAGCGTTCCTAAAAATGCTCCTCGGTGTCAAAAAATTCCCTTACAATTCTTAAATGACTTATGCCTTATTTAATTCCTAGTTGAGTTCATAAATAGATATTTCCAAAGAATAGATTCCTTACTAAGTTAGACATTCTCATTTTTTTTAATTTTCCCCTTTTCCTTAGGTTTCCCCCTTTTCTTTAAGTTTCATTTTTTCTTAAAGTTCCCCATTTTTATAACTAAGTTTAGAATTAGCAGGTTTTGACAAAAACAACCAAATACCCCTTTTATTAATTAAATCTTTATTAAAATTTCCACTTTAATTATTAATGCTTGATTTTATTTACCCTCTTCTTGCTATATGTCTAATTAGTTTTTTTTGTTCAAAGGTTCTACTCATACCTAGGTTTTCAATTCATTGGGATTGGCAATAGTTCTTAAGGGGAATTTTTTTTTATTAAACTTTACTTATCACATCATTCATTTTAAGGCTGACGAGGTCCTAAGGAGGCATAATTTTCTAGGCACTCGGTTTATTAACTTACCATATTTAAAATAGCAATGCGCCCTTCAGGACGCACTACATGCTCCAAGGGTGCCACTCACCTCTTTCTGTTTTCTTTGCACGAAATGCCCTTCAAGATGCACTACATGATCCAAGGGTGCCACTTGCCTCTTGAATGAATTTGGTAGACGTCAAACCTCTGGAGTCAATATTTTGTCAGGTCATCTTGTCAGAGACTAAGAGCCTCTAAGGAATAAGGACCTTGCCTTATTGCATGCCCCTTAAAATCATCGTGAGTGACTGCCAAAGTCTGCCCTCATGAAATCGTAGGTATTCTCGAACTAGGTAATCGTTAGCCTACAGTTCAAGACACATAGGGAGTGCTAGTAGGATGTGGCATGGTTGTTGCCGCACCTCTCCCTCAATGTCTCTGGCTATCGTGCGTGACCCATTTACTCCAAATGTGAGTCTGGTCGGCAAGGTACCACCAGTCTGGATCCATCAACGAATCATGTCAGCAATAAAAATAAACAACGTAATATATAATCATATGTACATATGTCATATCAACAACATTCAAAGCCTAACAGTCCACTCCCTAACTCGATTCAGAGTCCAAGGGGTTTCATCGATGCCTCGACATCCTCAACGTCCAGAGTTCTGCACACTCATGAGAACCTAGTCAATAACATCTATCTATGTAAATACAACAAAATAACATATCATTTAATCCATAATATCTCATAATCATAATCAAAACAACCAATAGTATATTGACCCAGATCACTTGCACGCAAGTGTCCTCAAAAAATAAGTTCCCTTAGTGTGCACACGAGAGGGATGTTACATACACTCCCTCTTATTTAAACTTTGTCTCGAAGTTTCACAGAATGTAAGTGTCAAAATAAAGTGTATTAGAATATCATAGGTCTATTTACCAAACAAAAATGAAACTGTTGATGCATATCATATGCATCCTCCCAGGTTGTTGAGTGTAGACTATAGTTTTCCCAGTGGACCTTGACATGATCTATTGTTCGATGTGGTAGTTATCGAATGTGATGTTCGAGGATGTGGATTTTCTCCGTCGTGAGCGCACCCTTGTCCGATACCTACAAGGAACTCATGTCAATAACATGTGTAGGATCACTAATATAATGTCTCAAAATAGATACGTGAAAAACATTGTGCATACGCCTCAAAGAATCCACCAAGGCTAGTCAATAGGCCATGGTCCCCTTCCTTTCCAAAATATCAAAGGGTCCCAAGAACCTAGGAGAGATATTAGCACCCTTTCCAAACTTGATCGAACTCTTATGCGGTTTCACCCGCAAGAATACTCGATCACCAACTTCATAACTATGATTGACACGATGCACATCGACATAACTCTTTTGTCGATCGTGTGCTTCCTTTATCCTTTGTCTTATGGTTTTCATTTGGTATTCCATTTCTTGGATTGCTTCAAGTCCCATTAGGAACCTATCCTCAAGCCAATCCCAACTCAAAGGCATCTGACACGGTCGCCTGTAAAGAAACTCGAAAGGCACCATCTTATTGGTGCTTTGATAATTGTTGTTATATGAAAACTCTACCAGTGGCAAGAATTATTCCCAATTATTCTATTGGTCCATCACGCACATACGCAACATATCCTCCAAGATTTGGTTTGTTTGTTTGGTCTGCCCGTCTGTCTCCAAGTGATATGTGGTACTAAAGTTAAGTTGGGTTCCCAAGGCCTCTTGGAAACTAGTCCAAAATCGTCCTATAAACACTGATCGTCTATCCGATATAATCCTCTTAGGCATGCCATACAGCCTTACAATCTCACTGATGAAAAATATTTCTATGTCAGGTGTCTGATATGTCGTACACACAGGAATAAAATGAGCACTCTTCATCAAAGTGTCTACTACAGCAAAAATTGTGTCATGTCTCCTTGCCATCAATGGCAATCCAGCAATGAAATCCATCGAAATGAATTCCCATTTCGATTTCATAATAGCATGTGGTTGTAGTAATCATGTCAGAGGTCTATGTTCAGCCTTCACCTACTGACATTCTAGACATCTTGCCATGTAGTTGACTATGTCTACCTTCACTCCTTTCCAGAAGAATAAGGGCTTAAGTTTTGTCCTCATCTTCGTGACTCCGGGATGAGCCATGTACACTTCTCTATGAGCCTCGTTTATGATCAAACTCCTCAACTCATCATTGGGTTGTCTAGAAATTCAACTTTTAAATCTCAATAATCCGTCTTTGTCCATAATAAATCCATCAAATTTTGGCACCATCATTTTGTTTTGTTCGATAAAATCCTTGACCTATTTATACCAGTCATCAACGTGCTATAAAGTTAGGATCTTTTCACGTAGAGTCGTCTGAAGAGGCATCACCAAAAATATATGTGGTCTCTGAATCAATGCATCCACCACTCTATTCATTGTTCCTTTTATGTAAGTAATCTTGAAATCGTACTCACTAAGCAATTACGACCAAGGTCATTGTCACGTGTTCAAGTCTCTTTGTATAAAGATGTGTTGTAGACCACAGTGGTCCGTTTTAGTTCAAATTTTAGCTCAATAAGGTAGTATCTCCAACCTCTCAAGGCATAAACAATGGCTAACAACTCCAAATCGTGCACCGCATAGTTCTCCTCATGCATTCTCAACTTTCTTGAGGTGTAAGCGATCACTCAACCATCTGGCATCAAGAATCTGCCCAAGCCTTAATTTGGATGCGTTAGTGCATACCAAGAAGTTTGAGTCCATGTCAAGGACCTTTAGTATCGATGTTGTTGTCAACAACTCCTTGAGCCTATGAAATGCCTCCACACATTTCTTGTTCCAAACAAACTTCTTGTTCTTATTTTTCAATTCCGTGATTGGATTTGATATTTTCAAAAAACCCTCAATGAACTATCGATAGTATCCCGCTAAAATCATGAAGCTACACACTTCTGGGACATTGATTGGTGCATGCCATTCCATAATAGCCTCAACCTTTGTTGTATCCACAATGATACCTTTGTCAGAGATGACATTCCCTAAGTAATGAATCTTTGATTGATAAAATGAGCATTTGGACAACTTCCCATTCAATTTGTTCTCTCGTAGACACCGTAGTACGATGCACAATTTCTTGTCATTATCCTCCATCGTCTTAGAGTAAATCAAAACATCATCAATGAATACTTGGATGAACTTGTCCAACTATTTACGAAACACCCCGTTCATCAAACTCATAAATACCCCTGGGGAGTTCCTCAATCCAAACAGTAAAATAGTAAACTCGTAATGTCCAAACCTCATCTTAAAATATGTCTTAGGGATTTCATCCTCCTTGATCCATAACTGGTGATACCCTAATCTCAAATTGATTTTTGAAAACACAGTCACGCCTTTCATCTGATCATACAGATCATTAATTTTGGCAACGAATATTGATTCTTGATCGTTTCCTTCTTCAATTGATGGTAGTCAATGTAGAGCTTCCATGACCCATCCTTCTTCTGTATGAAAATAACAGGCAACCCCCATGGTGACACACTCACATGTATAAGTCCTAGGTCCAACAACTCCTTCAATTGCATTCTCAACTCCTGTAACTCCGGGGTCGACATCCGATAAGGCATTCTTGCGATCGGTTCAGTTCCCAGTTTTAGGTCAATGGAAAATTCCAATTCCCTCTCTAGCGGCATCCCAAGTAACTCCTCAGGGAAGATGTCCATAAACTCTCATACTACCGGTAGGTTTTCCAGTCCTTCTGCCATACTTTTTTCATTTAATGCAATTATCACATACAACTGGAATCCCTTGCACATGCTCTTCCGTAGTTGCAAGGAAGAGATGAACCTGAAGGAAACTCCCTAGTTCCAACCTAGTATTACGCATCTCTATCCCTCGTCATCCACCAAGCTCAATCGTTTCGTTTTACAATTGAGTATTGCATCATGCGATTCCAACCAATCCATACCAATCATGACATCAAAAGACCCTAAGTTTGTGATGTACAAGTGGGACCTAGTGACAAAATCTCCCAAGTTAAAGCTACACCCCGTAACCTTCCCTCCAACCTTTGTTTTGTCTCCTGAAGCCATTTCTACAAAGACAAACTCGTCCTGTTCGATTGACTTTAGCTTAATTATTTTTATCATTGTACTAGAAATAAAACTCTCAGTAGCACTTGGATCTATAAAAATACTAAGGGTCTGGTCAACAACGATACCTGGCATCTCGACCACAGTCGACTGGTTCTCTGTGTGGCGTATTTTCATTGTTGCATGAATCCAATGGGACTTGCCCAAATATCCCACGACACTGGGTCCATCTGATTCAAATGATCTAGTCCTATCCACTAGGCAATCACACTAGTAATGTGGCTCCCCACATGTCCAACACCCTTTCTTCAGTCTAGTACTCTTGGTACCCGAAGTAGAAGCTAACAGACCACTGGTCTGGAACCTTGGCTTGTTTTAGTGAACATGCCTAAACTGTTGTTGTTGGTGGTGGTGTTGTAGTCCTCCGCAAGGAGTCCACAGTTGAGGCATCAGTTGTCGAGGTGTAGTGAAATTTTATTCTTTCTGGAATCCACGATATCTTGCGGAATGACTAGCTGGTGTCTGATGTTGTTGTGCACCAAATGACAATTGCCCTGCTAGTATTGTTGGAGTCCTTCTCTAACCCTCGTTGATAATCTCTTCCGATGCTATGAGGGCCTTCTGGAAAACATCATGCAAGGTTTGAGGCATCAGAATCCTAACCTTTTCATGAATGTTGGCATTAAGGCCAAGCATGAACCTGTTGACCTTAAGTTTCTCATTATCCAGGTGCGAAGCATATCAAAGCAGCTCCATAAAACAGGCCTCGTACTCAAGCACCGTACGACCTCCTTGTCGTAAGGCGTTGAACTCTTTGGGATGGATCTCAATGAATTCCCCAAATGGATACCTCTCCTGAAACCATTCCTCAAACAATTCCCATGAAATGTCTTCTGTTAAGCCCTGATATTGGCTCATTACCCCTTAATTGGGGCATATTAGATTAGTAATGTTATTTTATTTATGTCGACTTTAGGCCATTAGTTGTAATTTATATTAGTAATGTTATTTTATTTATGTTGGCTTTAGGCCATTAGTTGTAATTATACCTCCTATTCTCCTATATATACCAAGGAGACATTTTCATTTTGAGGCATCTTGTACTTGAACATTTAAGTGGGGTAAAAGGAGGTTGCCCCCTCGAAGAGGCTTATTATTTGAAATTATCTCTATTTCAAGGCATTGAGTACTTTTCTTGAGGTTTTTCCATTCTATATTGATGTTTGGTTCTTAACATATGGTATCAGAGCTCAAGGTCTTGGGGTTTCGCTGCTACATCTGAGACATCGTCGAATTTTCGCTATAAATTTTTTTCTATAACGTTTCAAAAGGAACCGCTTGGAGGATATTTAGTAGACAGATCAAGGTACGTTGGGTTCAAAATTCATCTCCTGAAGCCTTATACTTTTGGAGATACAGCCTGTACAAGATAGGGTTCTGGAATCATCCTGAAATGAGTCATTGTGGAATTTTCTCTATAAAAAATTTTATGTAACGTTTCAGATCCTAAAATATAGAGACCATTTACAAAAATTAGTAATTTATCTGTGGTAAAACGTTCAGCATCTGGGTCATCTTAAATTTGTAGATACACCTTGTGTAAGATAGGGTATCTAACTAGTCCTATTGACTAGTCTCACAAAGGTGTTCCAGGTAAAACAAGCATAAATTCTTTCTAGAGTATCCAAATTGAGTGGGACTAGTTGCATTGGATCATGGACAGTCTGTAGTATTTTGGGTACGAGTTTCGGAATTTGATATCAATTATTTTGTGTGGGGCATTCTATACAAGTGAGATCTCCTAGAAAGGCCAAAAAGCGACAAGTTGTGAGGAAGTTACCATAAATGCCACTTGGCACATCCAATTTTGATTAGACCTATGGAATTGCAGAGAAGAAATATCATAGAACTACATAAAATAAATTTTCATACCCAGAAGGGCCTAAACTTGGGAGATAGAACAGAATAAATATTGTCTAGTAGAACCACCTCAAAATCAAGACTCAAAAGTGATATTTGGCCAAAATGCCACCCAAAAAAGGGACCTTCTACACCAAATAAGCCTCCAGAAAATCCTAATTGGACTCTTGATGAAGGTGAAGAAATGCGTAGGGACATAAATGATTTACAAAAGAAGACAGTAACCAAAGATGAACTACAAGAGGTGATGGATTCAATGGAAGCTAATTTGGATACTAAGATGGATTCAATGGAAGCTAATTTGGACACTAAGATAGATGGTTTAAAAGGGGAGATCATGGAAGCATTGAAAAATTTCATAACAGAGAAGACACCTGAAAGTGAAAATGGATCCCATGAAATTCAGGATGTGGACACAAGGAAGGTGAATCAAGAATGGAGAAACTCCAACTTTGGTTTGAAGACCAACCACGTTCCTAAGATTGACATGAGGAAGTTTGATGGC
>JZKD02S2271885.1:11867-22362 GCA_000966675.3 Picea glauca
GTAAACCAGTCAAGGTTCCTATTCCTATAGGTGTAAAGTTATCTGCAGATCAGTGTCCCAAGACACAGGAAGTAGAATGTGACATGTCCCATGTTCCGTATGCCAGTGCAGTTGGTAGTTTGATGTATGCAATGGTCTGTACTAGACCATACATTGCACATGCAGTGGGAGTTTTGAGCAGGTATATGTCAAAACTAGTGAAGGAGCATTGGACAACAACAAAGAGGATTTTCAGGTATCTTCATGGCACTACCAGTTATGGATTGTGCTACCAAGGAAGACCAGGATATGACAGAGTGGTGGACATACATGTCTTTGTTGATGCAGATTGGGCTAAATATATGGATCGCAAGAGATCTACAAGTGGGTATGTGTTTAACCTATTTGGAGGAGCAATCAGTTGGATGAGCAAAAGACAAGTTGTAGTGGCACTCTGAACTATAGAAGTTGAATAAATGGCAGCCACTCATGCAAGCAAGGAAGCAGTATGGTTACAAAGATTGTGTTCAGGCATTAGGTTGGTACAACAAGTTGTGAGATTAGATTGTGACAGACAGAGTGCAATATTCCTAGCAAAGAACCCAACTTATCATTCTAAGACAAAGCATATCGATGTTCAATATCACTTTGTGAGAGAAATGGTTGAATAAAAGAAGGTGTTGCTGGAAAAGGTTGACACTTTGAAGAATGTTGCAAATTCATTGACAAAGTCTATGAGCACAGAAAAGTTCTCCCGGTGTAGAGTAACAATAGGCATTGTTGCCCTGGATTGTTGAGTATATAATTTTGTGAACCCCTGTATGCAAAGAAAACAACAAGTGGGAGAATGTTGGGTATGTGTTATATTCTTTTCATGTGTATGTGTGGGCGGATCAGATTCAACAACTGTTTCTGACTGCGGATTTTGCTATTTTTAGTGATTTTCTAAATTAATCTCGGATTAAGGGATTAGGGTTTTGGTAGCTACAGAATACCTAAAACATTGTATATATTGTATGGTGAATGGTGAAATTAATACAATGAAGGGTTGATAGGTGTGGCACCAAGGAAGACTAGTTTTCTCCTGGTTAAGGGTTTCCAGTGTAAATCTCTGTGTACTATGTGTATGAGCCATTGATTAATTTTTGTTTTGCTTAAGAATCTATATGCATTTCTTTACTTCACAGGTTTAAAACTTACAAAAGAGGCTTGATAAAGATCCTTGGTGGTATCCAAAAGTTCCCAAGAGATAAGGGTACCTGTAAAGAGTGATGTACATGCCCGAGACACAAGAATAAGCCAAATATGTGTGTATAATGTTAGGTGGAAAAGTAATTTAATCTTTTTGTCCCTAATTGCAGTAGTAAAAAAAAGTATATATTGGCAACAAAAATATAGTAAGAGATGCAAGATAAAGTTGCTTAAAGATTAGTGAAAGGTACAAGAAACAAGCTAGCAATTTGACTAGATTAGCTCAAGAAGATAGCATAAAACTTTAGCAACAATGTAAGGCTGTTGTAAACAAGTTCTACAGAAATAATTATCAGCCTTATGCCTGTAAAAAAAAAGTTATTACAGCAGAGAAATCAACCATCAAAACTTACCAACAATCCACCCAAAAAGTGAGCTAGCCTTAGTAGATTAATGTGGCAAACTTTTAGCAATTTTTCAGCGGTTGAGTAGTGAGTTATTAATGAAAACGTATTAGGATTTATGCAGCCCTAATGGTTGTATATGTAATGTTATAATAGAATCAAGAACTACTTATCAAATTAAGACTCCCTAGTGTCTCAACCAAGCATATAAAGCATAGAATTGAATCCAAATTAGACCATCTGAAGAGAATAGTTTTTCATGTTTACCAAGGCAAGTATTTTATATATCTAATGCAAAAATCAGACTATTTCCTTTAATATTTGGGTAAATGGAGTCTTTTAACACAAGTTGGATCAAAAAGATCCCTGAGGGTGTAAATACTCTTACTCTCTAAGGTATGCTAATCAAACTAGGGTAAACTCTAGGAGGGTATACACACTTGTATTCCTCCTAGCAACCCGTGTCCAAGAATAACTTATAAACTTAGAAAATGAGATGAAGCTTAATGGAGGGTGTATACAACATACTCCTTCTAGGGTTTCAACCAAAAACAACCAAGAATAAGTAAGAAATAACTAACAAATGCAGATTTATCCTTACCAATTCCAAGAAAGAGAGGTATCAAACCCTAGTTTCACCAAGCAAATCACCATCCAAAGAAAGAGCATAAGCCTTCAAGGGATGTACATCTCTTCACTTCATCCAATCACCAAGAGATAGCACCAAAAAGGATTTGCACAAGAGATAAACACCAAGAATCCTCAAGCATAGAAGAAATTTCAAACAATACTTCTCACAATGGAAGAGTTGTATTATGAAATAAGATTCAAATGATCTCTATTTATACAAAATGTATTAAACACAATTTTTCCACACAATTAGGACAAAAAAAAAAGAAGGGGGAAACGACCCTTATTTTTCCCCTTCACAAAAATAATATTATTTAATTTTTACTTTTGCACATGAAAGAAAACCCTAAAATAGCATCACCCCTCTAAGGGTGACGTTTACACCTTTTGAGAAATTCGTTGGGGTGGAAGGTTGAAGTAGTTGGGGCTCATAAATACTCCCTCTCATGCACTACAAAATCCTCAAGTATCCTCCCACCAAAACATGCCAAGTGTCAAGTAGCAATTCCATCACCACCAAACCCTAGTCCCTCTATGACATCAAGCCTCAAGAAAGTGATGTTTTTCCTCCTTCAAAAAAAACAATTGAGTGGTAGGGGATAGGTTAGGTCCTCCATGATTCCATGTAAGTATCCAAAGGCATGTATCTATGATTGGACATTTGGTCCCTTGACATCCAACCTGTGGTCTTGAAGCCCCATGGAAGCCCAAGCTAGGCTTGTTCCTCCAAAATTGTCCACCAGCTGGGACCTGCAAAAAAAAATGGGTACTCCCTCCAAGGATCTCAAGTCAAAGCATCATGATGAGTAAATCAAATAAATAAGAGAGCCACCTAAGCATGTACATCCAAACTACTTCATCAAAATAAACCAATTCTCAAAGACCTTATGCAATTTACCAAGATTGAGTATGGGAGGGTTGAGAAAACGACCTATTGGGTGAATCGTCTCTCAAGTTTAGGGGTGTTTCCCGAGGGGAACTCCTTCTAAATCACGTGGGTGATGTGTCATGGATGAAGGGACAAAATATTGGGCATGGGATTCGTGACATACAAGGGGTTGTAGTGTCTCATTTATGGGTGCCTTTGTAGAGGGTGTGTTGCACCTTTGTTTTCAATGCAACATTTTTCCAAGACCATTTATTTCCTTTAATTCTTTTAGGATGTTTCCAGGTTGAAGCCAAGGTGGGGATTCTACCCAAGAAATAAAAATTGTTCCCACCTTGACTCTACCTTGGTCACATCATGCTTCCCCAAGTTGGAAACATGTGTGGGGATTATACCTAATCATTAATAAGAGTTCCCAAACATGCCCCTCCATGGTTGGCATTTGCTATTAGTTATTTTTTCACGGGCCCTATCTATATTTTATGAGAGACGTTTCATTATCCTCGTGATCCCTAGGCAAGCATATAGAAGGTTAATGGTTTGGATTTTATCTTTTTCTAGCTACAAGCCTCTGGGCCTTCATCCCCTTATTCCCATGAAATGAGGGACAACCCCTTCTTTGGGTCAGTACACCTGAAAATACCAAAAGGTAAGGATATGAGGGGATGAAATGTGGAAAGTGACAAGTATGGTCAGTAATAGCATGATGATTTGTCAAGAGGATCTCCTAGTAGCAGCCCTATCCCTAAGGGTGACCCACTTACTAGGGCGCAATGCCAACCACTAAGGTAAAACAAAGAAAAGAGAATATTATCCAAGCAAACTTGACATAATCAAAAGTAGTAATAGATGTAACAAACTCAAATGCCTCAAATATTGAAATGACACTCACCATAATACTTGACTTGTAACTCATGGAGAAAGACCCAATGTTTTTCGTAGGCTAGTTGATGTGGCAGATACCATCATGATCAACATGGAGCGTGGTGGTGAGGTGGGTCTCCATATATGAAAGTGGACACTGCTGGTCAAGTTGTCTCTCGGTACTCCATTTCTACAACCTGAGGGCCTCAAGACATCATCTCCTTTGTTATCCCACAAAATGGGGATAACATCTAGCTCCTACTTGGGGACATGTGCTCGTCATAGAGTGCATGAGAACTGTAACATCTCCTGGTAGACCCATGCCTACATTGAAACAAAAACTATAAAATATAGGGTGGTTCTATCACCCTTCGTCCATATATATCAAACCAAAAATGAAACTAATCTAAAAAAGAAAAAATTTAGCACTTTTTCAAAAAATTCTAAGCATGAAATCAATATGCAAGTAGAGAAAAATGAAAAATGAAATGCATCTAAACTAACTTAAGAAATCAATATGAAAATGAAAGGAAATAAATATGACCTACTTACTTTCCTGGGGCCTTGGGTCCCTAAATATCAAGCGATGAGTGACGTCAGGTGAAGTCATACAACTAGTGCAACCAATTGATCATCCCATCAAAGTATATCCCATGTGCTTAATTATGTAAAACAACAAAGATAAGTCAAGCACGTAATGATCATGAGTATAAATAGATATATAATCAATAGTGAAATGAAACTCATGGATATGGGTAGGAGGGAGGAAATCCTGCTGGAAAGAATATCCGTAACTCTGATCATACAGGCAATCATGCCTTAAGTGATAACCACAAGCTCGATCAACCCATCTCTGAATAGGACTATCGTATGTAGATGACGATTCATATTTATTCAGGCACAAAGATCCACTACTTGTTGAAGATTGAGAGGATATGAGAGAGTGGAAGAAGATTGCATGGCTTCCTAGAGAAGAAGATAATAAGTAAGGGATAACCTCATGTCTAGAGAAAAACTCCTCCCTTAGACTTAGGAAATGTTGCTTCTTTGTCTGTAAATCCCCACCAAAAGTCTCAATATGAAAGTACTTATGTTTGGTAGTGTGTACCTTGGAGTGCCCCAGGCTGGCCATGACATGGTGTCTATAAAATTCTGAGCACGATGGATGGAAATCCTCACAGAACAAATCTGCATCACAACCCCCAAGGAATGGTCGAAAATCATCCTGAAAATGTTGTGTTGATTCATCCTCGAATGAACAGAACAAATCTATAATCATATCATCATCAGGATGCCAAACATATGAATCATACACGCATGAAGCCCAGTTCTTTAAAGATGACACCTCAACCCCCTCTGCATGAGAGCTACCCTCAATGTCATAGATGGGGTCTCCATAAAAAATGATGCAACCAACATCCCATTTACGTCTCCCAATTTGTATGAACATGTCTACATGATCACCAACCAAATCAAAGGGTCCTTTCAGAAAACCATCAATAAGACTGAAAATAACCATCTCTTTGTCTTCGTGTGTAGGAAGGAAATGGGCTAGTGAGGCTTCAACTAGATCTTCAATTTCTTCATCATTTAGACTAATTGCTTCTTCAACTTCATGCACAGGAGGAAAGCACGGATAGACAACATCACCTTCATCAAGCGGGAGCAAATATAATGATGTCTCAANTTGTGAACCCCTGTATGCAAAGAAAACAACAAGTGGGAGAATGTTGGGTATGTGTTATATTCTTTTCATGTGTATGTGTGGGCGGATCAGATTCAACAACTGTTTCTGACTGCGGATTTTGCTATTTTTAGTGATTTTCTAAATTAATCTCGGATTAAGGGATTAGGGTTTTGGTAGCTACAGAATACCTAAAACATTGTATATATTGTATGGTGAATGGTGAAATTAATACAATGAAGGGTTGATAGGTGTGGCACCAAGGAAGACTAGTTTTCTCCTGGTTAAGGGTTTCCAGTGTAAATCTCTGTGTACTATGTGTATGAGCCATTGATTAATTTTTGTTTTGCTTAAGAATCTATATGCATTTCTTTACTTCACAGGTTTAAAACTTACAAAAGAGGCTTGATAAAGATCCTTGGTGGTATCCAAAAGTTCCCAAGAGATAAGGGTACCTGTAAAGAGTGATGTACATGCCCGAGACACAAGAATAAGCCAAATATGTGTGTATAATGTTAGGTGGAAAAGTAATTTAATCTTTTTGTCCCTAATTGCAGTAGTAAAAAAAAGTATATATTGGCAACAAAAATATAGTAAGAGATGCAAGATAAAGTTGCTTAAAGATTAGTGAAAGGTACAAGAAACAAGCTAGCAATTTGACTAGATTAGCTCAAGAAGATAGCATAAAACTTTAGCAACAATGTAAGGCTGTTGTAAACAAGTTCTACAGAAATAATTATCAGCCTTATGCCTGTAAAAAAAAAGTTATTACAGCAGAGAAATCAACCATCAAAACTTACCAACAATCCACCCAAAAAGTGAGCTAGCCTTAGTAGATTAATGTGGCAAACTTTTAGCAATTTTTCAGCGGTTGAGTAGTGAGTTATTAATGAAAACGTATTAGGATTTATGCAGCCCTAATGGTTGTATATGTAATGTTATAATAGAATCAAGAACTACTTATCAAATTAAGACTCCCTAGTGTCTCAACCAAGCATATAAAGCATAGAATTGAATCCAAATTAGACCATCTGAAGAGAATAGTTTTTCATGTTTACCAAGGCAAGTATTTTATATATCTAATGCAAAAATCAGACTATTTCCTTTAATATTTGGGTAAATGGAGTCTTTTAACACAAGTTGGATCAAAAAGATCCCTGAGGGTGTAAATACTCTTACTCTCTAAGGTATGCTAATCAAACTAGGGTAAACTCTAGGAGGGTATACACACTTGTATTCCTCCTAGCAACCCGTGTCCAAGAATAACTTATAAACTTAGAAAATGAGATGAAGCTTAATGGAGGGTGTATACAACATACTCCTTCTAGGGTTTCAACCAAAAACAACCAAGAATAAGTAAGAAATAACTAACAAATGCAGATTTATCCTTACCAATTCCAAGAAAGAGAGGTATCAAACCCTAGTTTCACCAAGCAAATCACCATCCAAAGAAAGAGCATAAGCCTTCAAGGGATGTACATCTCTTCACTTCATCCAATCACCAAGAGATAGCACCAAAAAGGATTTGCACAAGAGATAAACACCAAGAATCCTCAAGCATAGAAGAAATTTCAAACAATACTTCTCACAATGGAAGAGTTGTATTATGAAATAAGATTCAAATGATCTCTATTTATACAAAATGTATTAAACACAATTTTTCCACACAATTAGGACAAAAAAAAAAGAAGGGGGAAACGACCCTTATTTTTCCCCTTCACAAAAATAATATTATTTAATTTTTACTTTTGCACATGAAAGAAAACCCTAAAATAGCATCACCCCTCTAAGGGTGACGTTTACACCTTTTGAGAAATTCGTTGGGGTGGAAGGTTGAAGTAGTTGGGGCTCATAAATACTCCCTCTCATGCACTACAAAATCCTCAAGTATCCTCCCACCAAAACATGCCAAGTGTCAAGTAGCAATTCCATCACCACCAAACCCTAGTCCCTCTATGACATCAAGCCTCAAGAAAGTGATGTTTTTCCTCCTTCAAAAAAAACAATTGAGTGGTAGGGGATAGGTTAGGTCCTCCATGATTCCATGTAAGTATCCAAAGGCATGTATCTATGATTGGACATTTGGTCCCTTGACATCCAACCTGTGGTCTTGAAGCCCCATGGAAGCCCAAGCTAGGCTTGTTCCTCCAAAATTGTCCACCAGCTGGGACCTGCAAAAAAAAATGGGTACTCCCTCCAAGGATCTCAAGTCAAAGCATCATGATGAGTAAATCAAATAAATAAGAGAGCCACCTAAGCATGTACATCCAAACTACTTCATCAAAATAAACCAATTCTCAAAGACCTTATGCAATTTACCAAGATTGAGTATGGGAGGGTTGAGAAAACGACCTATTGGGTGAATCGTCTCTCAAGTTTAGGGGTGTTTCCCGAGGGGAACTCCTTCTAAATCACGTGGGTGATGTGTCATGGATGAAGGGACAAAATATTGGGCATGGGATTCGTGACATACAAGGGGTTGTAGTGTCTCATTTATGGGTGCCTTTGTAGAGGGTGTGTTGCACCTTTGTTTTCAATGCAACATTTTTCCAAGACCATTTATTTCCTTTAATTCTTTTAGGATGTTTCCAGGTTGAAGCCAAGGTGGGGATTCTACCCGAGAAATAAAAATTGTTCCCACCTTGACTCTACCCTGGTCACATCATGCTTCCCCAAGTTGGAAACATGTGTGGGGATTATACCTAATCATTAAAAAGAGTTCCCAAACATGCCCCTCCATGGTTGGCATTTGCTATTAGTTATTTTTTCACGGGCCCTATCAATATTTTATGAGAGACGTTTCATTATCCTCGTGATCCCTAGGCAAGCATATACAAGGTTAATGGTTTGGATTTTATCTTTTTCTAGCTACAAGCCTTTGGGCCTTCATCCCCTTATTCCCATGAAATGAGGGACAACCCCTTCTTTGGGTCAGTACACCTGAAAATACCAAAAGGTAAGGAGATGAGGGGATGAAATGTGGAAAGTGACAAGTATGGTCAGTAATAGCATGATGATTTGTCAAGAGGATCTCCTAGTAGCAGCCCTATCCCTAAGGGTGACCCACTTACTAGGGCGCAATGCCAACCACTAAGGTAAAACAAAGAAAAGAGAATATTATCCAAGCAAACTTGACATAATCAAAAGTAGTAATAGATGTAACAAACTCAAATGCCTCAAATATTGAAATGACACTCACCATAATACTTGACTTGTAACTCATGGAGAAAGACCCAATGTTTTTCGTAGGCTAGTTGATGTGGCAGATACCATCATGATCAACATGGAGCGTGGTGGTGAGGTGGGTCTCCATATATGAAAGTGGACACTGCTGGTCAAGTTGTCTCTCGGTACTCCATTTCTACAACCTGAGGGCCTCAAGACATCATCTCCTTTGTTATCCCACAAAATGGGGATAACATCTAGCTCCTACTTGGGGACATGTGCTCGTCATAGAGTGCATGAGAACTGTAACATCTCCTGGTAGACCCATGCCTACATTGAAACAAAAACTATAAAATATAGGGTGGTTCTATCACCCTTCGTCCATATATATCAAACCAAAAATGAAACTAATCTAAAAAAGAAAAAATTTAGCACTTTTTCAAAAAATTCTAAGCATGAAATCAATATGCAAGTAGAGAAAAATGAAAAATGAAATGCATCTAAACTAACTTAAGAAATCAATATGAAAATGAAAGGAAATAAATATGACCTACTTACTTTCCTGGGGCCTTGGGTCCCTAAATATCAAGCGATGAGTGACGTCAGGTGAAGTCATACAACTAGTGCAACCAATTGATCATCCCATCAAAGTATATCCCATGTGCTTAATTATGTAAAACAACAAAGATAAGTCAAGCACGTAATGATCATGAGTATAAATAGATATATAATCAATAGTGAAATGAAACTCATGGATATGGGTAGGAGGGAGGAAATCCTGCTGGAAAGAATATCCGTAACTCTGATCATACAGGCAATCATGCCTTAAGTGATAACCACAAGCTCGATCAACCCATCTCTGAATAGGACTATCGTATGTAGATGACGATTCATATTTATTCAGGCACAAAGATCCACTACTTGTTGAAGATTGAGAGGATATGAGAGAGTGGAAGAAGATTGCATGGCTTCCTAGAGAAGAAGATAATAAGTAAGGGATAACCTCATGTCTAGAGAAAAACTCCTCCCTTAGACTTAGGAAATGTTGCTTCTTTGTCTGTAAATCCCCACCAAAAGTCTCAATATGAAAGTACTTATGTTTGGTAGTGTGTACCTTGGAGTGCCCCAGGCTGGCCATGACATGGTGTCTATAAAATTCTGAGCACGATGGATGGAAATCCTCACAGAACAAATCTGCATCACAACCCCCAAGGAATGGTCGAAAATCATCCTGAAAATGTTGTGTTGATTCATCCTCGAATGAACAGAACAAATCTATAATCATATCATCATCAGGATGCCAAACATATGAATCATACACGCATGAAGCCCAGTTCTTTAAAGATGACACCTCAACCCCCTCTGCATGAGAGCTACCCTCAATGTCATAGATGGGGTCTCCATAAAAAATGATGCAACCAACATCCCATTTACGTCTCCCAATTTGTATGAACATGTCTACATGATCACCAACCAAATCAAAGGGTCCTTTCAGAAAACCATCAATAAGACTGAAAATAACCATCTCTTTGTCTTCGTGTGTAGGAAGGAAATGGGCTAGTGAGGCTTCAACTAGATCTTCAATTTCTTCATCATTTAGACTAATTGCTTCTTCAACTTCATGCACAGGAGGAAAGCACGGATAGACAACATCACCTTCATCAAGCGGGAGCAAATATAATGATGTCTCAA
>JZKD02S2271896.1:6899-19919 GCA_000966675.3 Picea glauca
AGTAAAGATATGGTTCATGACACTCAAAGTATTCATTTGATCAAGTTCCCCATTGTTCATTGGGCATTCATGTTCCCAATGTGCATCCCTACATGGTAGACACCAAGGAGCCTCGTCTACAACGTTTGAGGGGGCAAGATTGTTGGGAATTTTTTGTTCATTACAAGATTTCCATCCTTGGCCAGAGTTTTGAGGTTATCCCTTAAAAGGGGGATTAGGGGCTTGTTGTTGTGCCCTTTCCAAATTGGTGATTTTTTTCATCATCAAGGTCTGATTTCTTGCTAGATCATTCATGGTCTCTTCAATTCATGCCAATGCACCACTGATATCTTGAGTTGGTTCAGTGTTGTTCACTACCATGGGTTTGGTGTATGTTCTAGCTCTTGGGGCATAAAAAGGTTCTACCTTGCATGATGAAAGACTAGCCTCAATCTTTATAGCCATTTCTTGGGCTTCTTGAATGGTATTTAGACCGTCGTCCCCTAGAAAGAATCCAAAGTGCCCTAGATAATCCTTAATGTAGAGGAAGAGAATGTAATCTCCTCCAGGGTGATGGCTTTTAGGTATTTGTTGAAGCAACTTCTCAAATTTGGCATGAAAATATTTAACAATCTCATTTTCATACTTTATGATCTTATTAAGTCGTGTTAACAACATGTTTAGATCTTCTTTGACACTCCACCTCTTGAGGAAGGTTTCTTCTAGTTGATCCATGGTCTTGATACTCTTACCAAGGAGACTGTCATACCATCTTCTAGTAGCGTCATGAAGAGTGGCAGAGAAAAGTTTCATCACCAAATCTTCAACATTGGCATCTACTAGATTTAGTTGAAAGAAGGCCAAAAAATTCCTCATATGCTCTTCAACATTGGTCACATCATTATTAGATAACTTGGGCATGCATTTCTCATACTTGGGAGGCATCTGTTGGGGGTATCCTAGGATAGCTTACATGTCCAAAGGCTTGAAGATCTTGGATGGCCATTGATTTTGAGCCATTGTTTTCAAAGGAAGGTTTCCACAACATAAGGATTTCACCACAGGTGAGTTGCTAATCTGAAATTCAGATATGAGAACACACAAAAAACCAAAATGTGCAATGAAGAATAGAAATTAGATAGCGCAGAGTAGAGAAAATAGAATATACATGAAAATGGAGAAGAAGAATTAGAACACAATATAACCATCACGTTCTTCTTAAGTGAGAGAGGAGCACCTTCTATAAGCAAGGTGACTTTTTCCTTCTCATTATTAGCTTATTATAATAGAAGTTGCATCAACTAACTAAATGCTTACAACGGTAATTTATAAAAGCACACTAAATGCTTGCAGCGGAAAGTGTTG
This sequence comes from Picea glauca, assembly GCA_000966675.3. Lineage (NCBI taxonomy): Eukaryota > Viridiplantae > Streptophyta > Pinopsida > Pinales > Pinaceae > Picea > Picea glauca. The sequence continues at coordinate 8,244 of JZKD02S2271896.1, forward strand.
AAGTGAAATAATGTATACAATAGAAAAGTATGAAACTAACTACAACACTTACTACCATACTAATTAAGGGGTGCCCCCTCATCTCGAGTGACCAAGGAAGCGGGGTGCACTTCCTGGTGGCCCATTTCCTCCATGTTTAGATTTGAAAGTGTCCCTGCTTCCACCATTGAATGAGGGAAATTGTGCTGCAAATGAGGGAAATTTGGTACTTGTCCAACAAGAACCATACTTGATCTCCTAACTAAAATAACAATGGTGTGCACTTATTATCATGCCTTTGTTTCGAACGATCTTGGGCTACTCGTAAGGCAATTGCTTCTTGAGTATAGCGTTGAGTAAACATGTGGATGAAAGGTTGAGGTGACTGATGTTCCTATTGGTCATGTCTTGAGCCAGAAGGAGAAAGGGTCTCTGAATGGAATGTCATCAAATGACCTACATGTTTAAGTATCACCACACTAGTGAGTTGAAATGCATCCTTATTAATCTCAAAGGGTTGATTCCTATCTGGCAAATGGAGAACCTGTACATATTATAATGTGGGTGAAAGTTGAGCAAAGCGGTGCCCAACCATTCGCAAAAAAGTATTGAGGTCTTGCGAATTAGAGTGCACTTGCTATTGTGCCAAAACCTGCACCCAAGATGGATATGATCGACCCCCTGCTGTGTCCAGTGTGAGTCCCAAATGCAGAACTAATGTGTGTCCAACATTGGATTTATTTACCTAAAGTGTATGTGACTGCAGTAGCTCGAGGATGTTGTGGACATGCTGAAGATGTTCTGCCCAAGAATTATTGAAAACCAAGATATCATCAAGATAAATGATCACACATTTACACAAATGACTTGTTGCATTCATGTGAACTAGATGGTAGCCAGTTGTCAAATCCATCTATGTGAAGGAATAATCCCCTTGTAAGTGGTCCAATAATTCCTCAATCTAGGGTAGGAGGTAGCGGGTTTTAACATTGGCTTTATTAGGGGAATGGTAGTGGGTCACTAGGTGTCATTCTGAATCATCATTGTTTGGGATAATAAAGGCAAGGGATTCACATGGAGACAATGAAGGTGGAATATGGCCTAAGATTAAAAGTTTACCAATTGGGTGTTCCATCTCAGTGGCCTTTCGGGGAGTGATGTGATAGGATAGGGTGTCGGGAAAAGAAGCACTAGGAATCAGATCAAGTGTGAGATCAATAGAGTGAGATGGTGGCAGTTCCATGGGTTTTGTGAAGACATTTGCAATTTCTTGGAGCAGGGGATCCATGGCAGGAGGTACAAGGTTATTTCAGTTGTCTGTGTTAATGGGGCGAACCAAGCACAGAGAGATGCATTAGTTCATACTGACATGATTAATAGGTGCGTGGTCAGTAATAGGTTGGGTGGATTTAAGAGCAGAATAAGTAAGCACATAGGTGTGCCCCTCATGTTGCAAGTGGTATTGATGAGATTTATCATGATAGATAGTGTGTCGATCCTATTGGTAGGGAATTCCATGTAACAAATTCACACAATCAAGAGGAGAGACATCACACACCATGGTATCCTAGAAAGGGCCAATCGCAAAGGTAATCACACAACAATAGGAGACAGTGAGACGAGGGCCTTCCTTTTGTACCTAGTCGAGCTGGTATGGGGTTAGGTGCAAAGTGGTGGGGAGGTTTAGGCATGTGACTAAGTTCTGGGCCACAAGGTTCTTTTGGATTCCATTGTCCAAGATGAGAGTAGCAAACTCATGCTTAATATGACAAGTATGTGTAAACAAGGGTATATTAGAGATTTCAAGTTCATAGTGGTCATCGGGATCAAAGAAGGGTCCACTTTGGTAGGATTGTCAAGAGAGATTACTTCAGGAAGTTCAAGGGAATCTGGTTGAGCAACCTTTGTAAATAGAATCTAGTTGGTGCGAATGTTCTTAAGTGCTTGATAGTCTGTAGATGAATGTGAGTTGCTCTTATGAACAATACACCATGTCACATTTCTAGGTATGGATGGGGAAGCAAGGGAAACCAAGGAATGCTTAGTATTTTAGGTATTTCTATTATGGAAATATTCCCCTACGGACAGGTGAACTTTCCCTTGGATTATTGACCCCTATACCAAGACAGAAATAATCATTTGGACACTACCATTCCTATAAACTCATTTTTCTTATCGAAAAAGAGAGGAGAAGGTAAAGTAGGATGTAGTATGTTTACGACGTTTGTCCTAGCTACTCCTATCCACAAGCTTGATCCAATTCTTGGCGCAAATCAATACCTGCAATGAACAACAAGAAACAACCGACTTCCTTCTACTCTAATGGATTAGGTAAAGCAAATTCATCTATGCAAATCAAATTAAACATAAACAATCACATGAAACCACATACTTAAAGGAAATAGGCCAAGTATATTAAATGAGAACAAAGAAAACTTACAAACCATGAATGATGTCGGCTACAACTCCTCCAAGATCTCCTTGCCCAACCCTTGCATGAATCCCATGATCATAAGTTTGATATCTCTAAGCTTCCTCCAGAATCAAAGGTTTGATACCTATAATATTCCTCCTCTTCTCCATGGAAATCCCTCATTATATAGGATTTAGAGGCTTAACCACCATGGAGAAGATCACTCATTAGATCCCCTTAAATGGGATCTCCAAGATTTTTAGGGTGTAACACACCCAACCCCTTAAATGGATTTTTAAGGACTGGGGCATCAAAATTTCGCTTTCCTCAAACGTCCTGGATCCTCTGTCCGAGATCTTCATCCTCTTTTGCTCATCAAGATCTTTCCAACCACTGTCGCCACGCTCCAATCTGAGCTCCGGATCAGAAGTTATGCCCATACGAAGTTCTATGAGCCTCATTGGGAAAAGGCCATGTGGATCCACCTCACACGTATAGTATCCATGGTGGAAAGTCCATCCACCATCCAATCCAATGGTAGGGCTCGATCCCCATTGCACACTTAATCAAGAGGAGAGTTCGGCGTTCATGGTTTTCATGGTGTAACTTCATCCTTGCTCACGGAGTGGTCAACGTCGGGCTGACCACGGCCCAGGTCTAGCGGATGAAATTTGGCAGAAGACAAGGGTGACACATGTCACACCTATGATGAGTCCATGTCCCCCCCCAACTATGGTGATGTCGACATACCACGTCACTCCAGCCTTCGGCGCTCCAGCGATGTTCTCAATCACCAACAGGTCAAACCTCTTGGAGTATAACTCTGTCGAAGTATTTGATGTTATCCTTTCACTAGGATTGATCTGATGGTCGAGAAGGGTTCCAAAGTACCACTAGATCAATGGCTCACAATCCTTCGCAGCTCCGACATTCGGAGGTTTTCGGGTTGTGACATATTTTCTCTTCCAAAGCGGTCAACATCGGGTTGACACAACGTAGATCTAACAGTTGGAATATCTCTTGAAGCTCCTCAAATCTATGACCTATGTCACATCGTGACTATGGTATACGGGAGTTTTGGCGTGTAGTTTCCAAATTCCTCCCAGAGTTCTAAGTCTCTAGACTATAGGATCTAGCGACACGTGTCCTTAACGATGGACGACTGAGATGGACTCTGTTGTTCACAATTTTGGGAGCCTTCACACTTTAATGAATCTCGTCCATCTTTCTTCGGAGTGTCGAGTCTCCAGACTACAAGATCTCCTGCCATGTGGACCAAAGAGGTAATTTCAAGAGATGACACATGGCAAGGCAGAGAGGACACATGGCCCCTTCAATGGGTGACACGTGTCACATGTTAATGGACCTATAGGGTCTACGAAATGCTCGAATCTAGGTGACATGTGGCACATTGATCGTGGGTCCACGTCACCCTGGATGACATCATTGTGCCATGTCACTCTAGACTAATAGCTTTCTAACATCCCTCAGATATCACAATCGAGATCCGGCCACGTAGACGACTCTTGTTACTTCGGGAATTTGTCATTCATGAGTTTTTCTTTGCAAACTCCTCGTGACTCCCAGAGTTGGTCAGCGTCGGGCTGACCATAATCTAAATATGAGGGTCATGGTATATCCACGTAGACCCACATATCTATGGCTCTCATGGCTTCAAGACTTCAATCTTCGGGAGTTCCTCTTCCCGTTAACACAACGACTCAAAACTGTCGAAGTGCCACTCTCTGAACTGTGGGATATGGCGACATGTATCCCTTCCGATGGATAGTCCCAATTCACTTTGGACTTCAGGACTTCGAAGGATATGTCTCCCTTATGACGAATACACAAAGTTTGTTGAACTCACGAAGGCTGAAGGATTCAGTGGGAGGTTAATACCAGTGCTCCTTCTCTGAATCCAACGGTCATGACGGACCTTGGCTCCTCCCGAACGGATCTCGTCCACTTGTCTTCCAAACGAAAGGATCCTCCCTTTCGATACTTAAATATCGCTATCATTCCTGAGCTTCATCTTTTCTGAAGGACTTAGGTGCAGGCATGCGCTTTGCACTCTTTCTCGTGAGATTGACAGACTCCTTCTCCCAGGAGACTCAAAACAATTGGGAATGTTGACATGCATACGGGAAACTATGCCCAAGGTCGACGAACTCATAGTTCATTTTCTTAAACTTGAGCCACTACAAGGCTGAAGTGTTTACATGTCCAAACCATATAGTTCCTTACTTGATTAAATACACAATCAAGCAAAATATAAGGGAACACAGTCTAACCATCAAGAAACATGCACATCCATGAAACATTCACAGGATATCCAACTTTATTTTACAATTACAGCTCAAGTATACAGGGTATGAGAATACTTATCTATTTCAGATTGTAGCCAACAAACTGACTGTGGGTGTGCGCCTTTCCACCCAACCATAGGCTCAGAGGCATTCACTCTTAACACTCTAGCCACCCCCATGCCAATCCATGATATCACTAGGGAACTTTCATAGTTTCTCATGGATTCCTTCTCTGTCACCATCTCTGCAAGGTTTATCATATGTCTCCTCAGCATCAAGCTTGTAGTCTACTTCTCAGTACGCGCTCTCCTGTATGTTCTCATAGATCTTTTCTCTTGGTCTCTCCAGTAACCAGAACAACTTATCGAGATTTCAATTCCTCTTCTCAGCTAAAGAGCCTCACACCATCTCTCTTCCCATGTGTCTTCTCTCGTCTCCCTTTGCTTGTACTCCCCCTCGCCTTTCTCCTCCTCGGGAAAGTTATGGACCTGTTATGTTCCTTATGTCAAAACGAAACTCGGGTCAGTCTGGGTCTACAGGACTCAGTGGTACTTCGGGCTGACAGCCTTCCGTATCCTCAACCAAAGCATGATTCCATTCATGGGGGTGGTTGAGTATTCAACCACCAATCCTTCCTTCATTAATCGATTCCTCTCCTTGGGATTCGGAGGGGGTTCATTATTCCCAACAAGGGTAAATTTGGGGTCATTTGACATAAGGAACCCTCTCTTATAGTTTTCCCATTCTTTCCTCTAGTAATATCATGGCCAGTACTTCAAGGCTTCACCCCCACAGTCAGTTATTGGCAATTCAAACAATAATACATTTACATTGTTCACATGCCATAGCATGGTAATCATAATTAATTATTAATTACAAGCTAGAGGAAACATGGGTGTTACAATCCCCTCCTCTTTAAAAAGGAACATTGTCCTCGGTGTTCTTTCTCGATAACACATGTCATGCCTTTGTCATTCAACTGCTTTAAAAATATTGATCCTCTTTCTGGGTCAATTCCTTTCAGACTATTGGCCTTCGTCACCCGCATTCAATAATCTTGGACAACAAGCATATTAAACACAATTTCATGTGAAAACATTTTACTGTTGTTCAAAATTCAATAGGAAAATTTCAAAATGTAGCACACTACTTATCTGTGTAGTTCGTGGATTTGCATCAACATGGTTGTCTTGTTATTTTGGCTCACTGTTTACCTGAACATACCCATTATGTCCATGATCCCAATCAATATTTTATGAGGATGATCAAAGTCTCCTCTTCCTTGCAGTCACTCACCCTCTAGGCCCGGGCTCAGGCATCCCCTTCTCTACTATACAATCCCTCGGGTGATCTAAATATCTCTAAAGACTTCGTTGAGTCTTACAGTCGAGGCATCCCTCAGACTTGCTCTGTCGAGGTGTCCCTCCTGCTTTTGTTGCCATAACACAACATGTTCTTGGGTGATCATGGATTACCACAGGTTTTCCTGTCACAGCAGTAGTCGTCTTTCATTCTTTCCAGCTTGACAGCTTTCATCTGCCCTTTTTGGACAAATCTTTTTCTTCTCACCTATATCACAAGTATACATAAATTTATGAGATATCATCATAAATTTTAATTTCAGGGTTTTATTGCAAATCTGTCACCCACAGATTTTTCAATTCCATATTTATTTTTAGAATTGTTCCATACATGGACCAGATCCACAAACATGGGACTTTCCTTCCCATAGTAGTTTGGCTTAGCAGGCAATTTGTCTTCCTTATTGGCTTATGATACTGCCATATCCAAGACCCTTTTCTTCCTACAATTTCAACATTCCTTAGCCAAACATATTATTAGTTTTCATGCACACTATATTTTCAAAACCATGCATACTAACAGTTCAAGTCATTTTCATCTAAGCAAGGGTACAAAGAAAAAGGAAATATATAATTGTTTACGTATGTGTCCTTTCAACATACTATTTTTTTTTTTCAAATGCAATTCAGATATCAAATAACTTTAATCAGTGTGCCAATTTCCATGGCCACATCCATACCCAATGTACACTTACATTGGTTTAAAATTATTATATTTCATGTGAGCCACTTTTGACAAGGGGTGTTGGGACTCAGCCCACTTATTACCATATGGATTCTCTATCCATATTTATTATTATAGCATAACCATATTTTCTACTCTGAATCGACCATAGCCTCAAATCATCACTCATGAAACTCAAATTTTCACATGAATTCCTTTAAGCATTTCTTTCCTTACCAATAATCGGGGTACCAACATTTAGGGTCACCTAATTTCTCTCTTTACCAATCATACACTCTGTAGAGTACTGGAAGATACTTCTTACATAATGGTCAGCCCTATGTATGCCCCATTCTTTTACCACATGTGTCTTCTCAATGCATTAAATCAGCGTGTTGTCTATGAGCACTTTTGTTTCCAAACATTCCTTGATTAATCAATGCAAACATATCAGTTCATGAATTCTTTCAAGGGTTACAATGATGCAAGGTCGAAGTTAGACCCTATCAGATCCTTCTTAAATGCCGACAGAATTCAAAACCGGATTCATAAATCACCCACAGAACCCAATCATAGTACGAGTTTATGCAATATTAACATGTGGGTTCCTTGCAGGTTCACCCACCTATTGTTCACAGATCGACGATTCATAGTGATTGTGGAACCCCAATGTGCTCATTCTTAATCTAAGAGTTCAATCTCCGTAATCTGAAAAGTGATCTCCCAACTCTTTTAATCGTAATCGTTGATCATCCCCCCAACGAGATCAACAGTGTCAGTTGATTGCAAACCATGATATAGCACGTCCGTTAATTTCGCCTTCACGCTCCGCAATGATTCTCGGCCATCGATCTAATTGAGCAGCTAGTGTTTGATCTGTTAATTCCAGTGGATCTTTAAGTCGGTCTGATGACTAAGATCAGTTTTCCCTCTGACGAACGGCTCCCATTCATTTCATCTGTCAGGTTCTTGATTAACTTGATTCGATCAAGGTTTTCTTCCATGATCTTCACGATCTCAATCTGTAGTTGATCAAAGGGATTTCTACAATTTATCTCATCGTCTACAATTGAAAAAAAAACCAAAATTCCTAATCACTAAGCTTCTTGATGCCTTCTAGAGGTATTCAAGATATTTATTACATAACAAAATGAACAATTTGGGAACCAACTCCCTTAGTAAAGGTTTTTTACCTTTTTAGTCAAAAGAGATCAGTTGGTTCAAGTGCTCCTACATCATACAATCAGTCTTTGTTGCCAGAGGTTCACACCTCCATCATTCGGGTTCTCCTTCCTTAATCATACCCTACTTGGGTATCCATGGCATACAACTGCTTTTCAAAATTTTGTGCATAACATTAAGACAATAAAAACATTTCAGAAAGGATTCTTACCCAATCCCTTCATACCTTGTGCCACATAGGCACAAACACTTTTTATACATGTTCTGGCTACCGAAACCGTCTCTGACATTACCTTATCAATGGTGCTTCCTGGGGACTTCTAAATTCCCTTCAACAATATTTTTGCAATAGCCTGCTCATAGTCATCCTCTGCTTGAGGTTGTCCATCATTAGCAATTTTCTCTCTCAACAATTCCAATTTATCTCTACACGTGACATACATCATAATTATGTTAGTCGTCATGTACAAATAAAAGTGCAAGTATCATATCTGTAGTGTCCCCAAGGCCAAGCCCCGTTACAGATCATGATATATGCAATGAATTGTAAATGTGTTCTATAGGCTGGTGAGCCAAGTTTTGTATAAGCTAGAAGGCTTATGTGGTTGTTAGGCTAGGAAGCCTAAGTGTTTGAGGGCCAGGAGCCTGTTGTTGTACTTGTATGTATGCAAAATAATCAATAAAATATAAACACCGCCAAGTGTAGACTGACCACGATGAATGAGTGAAGGGAAACTGAGCGTCCACAGAGTGGGTAAGGAACTAGGGGCTGGAAGGTGGGAAAGGGGCTGAGTGTTGAGCCTAGGGGCTTAGGCCTGGAATAATATTGTAATATTATTTCCTAAAAATCCATGTGCATATTATTTTATCCTAATTTCCTAGCAAAAGGGAAAGGCGTGTACAGGGAGGCATGCGAATGGAACGCATGCAGTTCCCAGGGTGACAAATGTCCACCCTGACGCATGCAAATAAAATAGAAAGGAACAGTCGTGGGGGGGATCTCTCGCATTCCATTCGACCCGACTGCCCTGAGTAGCAGTCGTAGGAGCCAGTTTGCAAGAGACCTCGTGTATGTCTGTTACAGAGAGGAAGCCTATGTTGGGTGCTGAAGAATGCGTGTTTACCCTTGTTCAGAGCTGTGGAGTCTGTCTATGAGAGAAAACCAGTGTGTGCATTCCCTGACCAAAATGTCCATGTCAATTTCAGGGAAGAGTCTATGTTTGCCCAGGAAAAGATGAGCGAGCTTGTGCGTGGAGCCCTGTTCTGAAATCTTGACCGTGAGAACATCCAGTGACTGTTGAACCGGTTCTTGGGAAGCATGTGTCTGTTTTTCCCTGTGTTTGTTGTGGCACGTAGTTCTGGACTGCGTGAGTCTTTTTGGCCTGTGAGCAACTCTTTCCAGGTGAAAGAGTTTGCTGGGAAGTGGTTTCTTCCAGAGAGTGGCCAGCACCAGCTACGAGCTCTGAGACTTCTTGATCCGGCCTGTTGCCGAGACCCAAAGAGGGAGGTTAGCACCGATGGACTGTGCGTGTGAAGGTGTATACTCCCGGGCGGAACAGGCATGTGGGGATTGAGAGTCTGGCAGTAGTGGGCGTAAGATGGCATCTGTGTGAAGAATCCTTCCAGATATTCCTGTGATGTTTTCCCTGTAACCTCAGCCTAGCCTAGGATTCCTTGCCCTGGGATGGAGCTCAGTCCCATCTCGGGGGTGACCCACTGTTGAGTTGAGGAGTAGTGCGGTCTACGGCTGGGAGGTTCGTGGAAGGCCTGCATTTGGTTGGTGGATTTCTCCACTGTTACAAGATAAGTATCTACTTATGTTCTTATCACATTTCCACATGATTGTGTTGTATATATTATCATGATTCCACTGTGTATATGAATTATTATGGAATGTTATGGATTGTTTAATCGTAGCAGTAAAATTATATGTTTTTACTCTGAGTTAAATGTATTTCTTTACTTAAATGCATGTGGAGTATATACTGGACTGTATGTGTTATGTAAATCTAACGCAAGTGTGTACAGATTGTTACATGGTGCGCTAAAAGCCTTGGTAAGCAAAAAGGTACACTACAAATTGGTATCAGAGCCAAGGTTTCAACACTAACCTAGATGGGCCAGTGGAGCGGTCTATGGACCGAGAATGTGAAGAGAAATTGGGTATGGAGTGGCCAATTTCGGACCTTGGTTTGTTCCAGGGTGTCAAGTAGTTGCTTGACTGCGCTTACGAGCCCAGGAGAGTTAGGGGTGCAGTGAAACTGCAGCCGGTGTGGTCTACAGCCACGGGGAGACAGGTCTCTACACCAATGGTGTTAGAACCTTAGGATCCGTTCGGGAGGGAAGGCGAGCCCTCGTGACCGTCAGATCTGGAAAAATGTGCGTAAGGATTAAAATTCCTTTGGAACTGGCACAGGAGTGTGGAAATCGTGATACTCGAAATTCTGAATTATTTAGAAAACGTCTGAGCCGTGAGATCTCGATCGGAATACCTGATAGCCGTTGGATCTGTCGAGAGGTGTCGGAAGGTTAAAACCTCAGTGATTAAAGGTGAAAGCCCAAAATAGATCTAGACCGTCTGAAAGACAGAGGACACCTGTCGTGAGATTTTCCATTTTGGGAAATCGGGAATCGCGGGGACAAGAAGTCCATGCATTGTGAAACTCTGAACCCCGAAACCCCGATGAGAGGTTTGACTACGGTCATGGGGTAGAGTTCACAGGGACCAGGAGCTAAGCCAGGAGGGCTAACGTGTGAAGGACGCGTCGGGATTCATAGAATCACGAATCCTGAGGGCATGTGCATTTGGACATTGGGAAGTTTGAAACCCCGATAAGAGTAAAGACTGTGGTCTTATGAGAGGAAATCACCTGGACCTCGGCATAGCCGAGGGGGCTAAGGTAAGGGCGCATCAGAAAATCAGGAATCGGGAGTTCGTGAGGACAGGAACTCATGTCTTCGGGGATCACAAAACCCCGACACTCGAAGCTTCAATCGGGAGATGTGCCAGGTGGACACATGAAGAGTATCATGTGCCAGCGAGTGGGAATACAAGACAAGAGTGGTGGGACCCTAATGACGTCACCGAAGGTGACAAGGATCCTCCGAAACACACCACGTACCACTATGGTTGAGGGCGACAGTTGTGCTGTAGACCCGTAGAATAAGGTAAATCAGAATTTTGGGAGTCGGGGGTGGGAAAGGACAGTGAAACGGGAGTTCTCCAGTACCGAAACTCCGAAACCCCGAAACTGGAAGTCCCGAAATGCCGAGAAGATGGAAGTTTCGAAAACCCAAAGTCCTGGGTACCAAAACTCAAGGTACCGAAAGTCCCGAAATATCGGAAATTGAAGTTTCGGACACCCGAAAAACACAGAGCTGAACAAAGCTCAGACAATTCATGAAATTGAAACACTTTATTAAACATCGATGGTTATGAAATATGACGAATTGTGAAGAGATGAAGGCTCGACAAATTCGAGTCGTCTGCGTATTAGATTGCAGAAGACTGACGAGTGCCAGAACTGTTTGGAAATTGCCTCAAACGCAAAGAAATGGGAGAGAAAACATAATACTTCCAGTTCAAGAAACTTATTTAAAACGAAATGTCTTTTATTTTGTCCGAACTGGTTTATAAATATTGTGGATTGTTCGCAAAGGTTTAATGGCCTGACAAATTTCAAATTTAATTGCACAGAGTGCATGTGCAGAGTTCAACGAAGGCCAGAACCCCAGTTAATCAACGCCGAGTATGGAGTGGGGAAAAGTGCA
>JZKD02S2271918.1:12849-35443 GCA_000966675.3 Picea glauca
GAACCTAAAACCTAGGTGATCTTAGTTGAAATGGGTGATCTTAGCAGAATCAGATCTACTAATAGAGAATGGTTTGACCAACAAACCCAAAGATCTGATTCTGCTAAGATCACCCATTAAAACTAATTTTTGTCTGGAAGCAATTGTTGAAGCATGATGCATTCTTCCAATAATGTGTTGAGGAGGGATTACATGGATACTGGTATTACTTGAGAATCATGGCAGTCCAAACTCAATTCCTTCTGAAGATCTTAATTGTCATTCTGGTATCCAATGTTCTTTATAGACTTCCCATGGGGTATTGTCATCTAGGTAGTGAGTAGTTGGACCATTTCTTTGACCATCCCAAGTATTTATGATCACCATGCCTTTTTTACAATAGGCAATCTGAGCATGAGGAGCATGAGATTCTGAGATAAATGGTAATTCCACCCTTTTAGGAGGATGGCCTTCAATACTTGCCAGAGTGATAAAATACCCTGGTTCTCCTAAAGAGCCTTTGTAAGAACCATGGGGTTCAACTGCAGATAAAAAGGGTGTGCCAAGAATGCAGTCTACTGGTAATTCAGAAATTAGATATTTCATCCCTAAAGCATATTCTCCAAACAATAGGATGCCTTTAGGTATTTCAAAATTGAAAGCAGTATTTACATTTCCTAGTCCAACAGCAGAACCACAACTAGGAAGCCAGTATTTAGCAGGGATCAAATCTTTATTTATCAGATTCTTATCAGATCCAGTGTCTAAAAGTGCATCTAACATGAACACTTCTCTGTTTATTTCTAACTTGATCTTGACATAGTATTTTTTATATCTGATGGGCATAATTTTCATACCTGTGAGCCCTTGCATTTGGGTTGTTGTTTGCCCTTGTATTATTGATTTTGGACTTTCAAAAGGAGCATCTTCTAATGGTGGAGGAATAGAGTCTATTCTTTCTTTTAGTTCTCTGATTTATTATCTAGCCCAAGGATCAATCTTAAAGCTATATTCGGCTTCATCCTCCATTCTCTTAATTTTTTCTTTTAATCCAGAGATCTCCTTCTTTAGTAAAAGTACCTCTTTGGCTAAATCAGTTACAGAGGTATTCTGCAGCTTTACCTCTCTGTTAAATTTGATAAAAGTCTTTGTATTCTTTTCAAAAGAGGCATCAATGAACAAAGGCTCTCTTCTGGGAAGTTCAACATTCTTGTTCCTTTGTTCAGTCTTAACAGTTTTTACAAAAGTATTAAGAAGAGATTTTTTCATATCACCTTCATGTAGGGCCTTGATCTGGGCCAGCATCTGTGCCTCTTGATCTCCTGTATTTTGGAACATATAGACTTTTAGTTTTTGCTTGGTTTCTGGCTCTGATTCAGAATCAGAACTGTCTGTACTACTTTTGCAAGAACAGAAATTTGGATTTCTGCAATTGCAATCCTGATTGATTAATATTTCTTCTTCTGAGCTGTATTGAAACTCAGAAGTACTATCAGAATTTGAGCAACACCCTTCTTGAAGAAGATGAACTTCTTCTCTTTTGAATGGATTGTAAGGGCATTGATTAGTTTCATGATCATTGGATCCACATCTGTTACAATGTGTTCTCAGAGCCAACTGTCTTTTTTCTTGAGCCTCTTTTTCTTTTTGATCTGAAAGTTTTCCTTTGGACTTTCTAGAGGCTATGTTTTCTGGGCAGTTATAAGCCAAATGCCCTGATTTTCCACATATCCAACAACGAGCTTGTTGTCTAGCTTCATGAGTATGAGTTTTCAGTTTGATATCTTCAGGCTCATAGTAATGTGTCCTAGGCCGGTATCTATATCTGTATTTAGGTTTTCTCCCCTTTTCTTCTCTGGATTCCCTTTTCTTTTTCTTTCTCTTTCTGGCTAGATTTGTGATATATAAACCATATTTTTCACAAATAGATTTTTTATCAAGGAGATAGGTGGACTTTGATACAGAGTTTTGAACTTTCATACTGGTGCAAAGTCCAATTAAGGCCTTGGTAATTAGGGAGTAAATTTCTCCCCATGTGTACATCTCATAAGGAAGTTTAAATACTTCCTGTATTTTCCAATATTCAACAAATTTACTTGGTATTGTTGCCAAGTATACCTGTTTCCAGAGGAGGTTTTGACTGTCCTGGACCTCGAATATTCTCTGTGTCCATTATGTATTAAATTCTTAATATTCGGACATCTTCCTGCATTTCATATTCATGAGAATTATCTCATGTTTATCAGCAATTTCAGATTCTGTACCACACCAGTGCTCAAGTATTGCAGTAGTAAGAGAACCAATCATATTGTTCTGGGGAGATCCATCAGTATGATACATAATATCTCCCTGTTCATCTCTAAGGACTTCAGCCTCCATCTTGGTAATCATTACAGGGGAAGAAATTACTTCCCACCATTTACTGAGAGTGTCTGTAAAGCACTGGATGATAGTTTTGCATGCCTCTATTTCTGTTTTTCCCTTCATGCACATAATCTTGTAAGAGACATACATCCTATCTATCATTTGTCCAATTTGTGCTATAGACAAACTGTCAATGTTCCACTCCTGGAACCAGTCTTCAGCAAATGTTTATGTTTCTGGTAATCTTCCTTTCCCTATTAAGTCTGGGGATGATGGTATGGTGTGGGATATTCTCATAAGCATGATTTTGAACAGTTACAAGGGAGTGACGGTCTCTTGAAGAAGATTATGGTTCTTCTTCTCTTGGGAAATGATGTGGGAATTTTTTCTAAATTACAGTCTCTGAAGGTTTATATACAGAAGACAGTATAGAGATTTGTGAACTTGGAAGGATGAATGAGTCAGGGATGGGCTTATCAGGATTGTTATCCTTTTGTTTTATTTCTGTCAGTGTCTTTCCCATCTTGGAGAAAGCATGTCCCAATCCTTCCATTATCTCTTCATGGTTTCTTGTGGACTCTCTGGATTTATAAGAGATTTCACTCAGAGCAGAGTCCATCTTGTCTTTTACCTTGGTGACCTTGTCTTGGATCTGATCAACAGACTGTACAATAGTGTTTGTAGATACTTGTAGATCTACAATTTGACTTTTCCGAGCATAGTCATTAGTCACGAAGGTGTGGGTGGCCATACCTCTTAAGGCAGTGTTGGTCCAGTTAATTTGTTCAGAGACTGACTGGACTCTTTTATCAATTCCTGATAGTTGGATGGCCTCTTCAGAAAGCAGCAGGGGAACTGTTTTGACCTGTTTTTTATTGTCTTCTAAGACAACCCCTTTAAAAGGTGGAAATGTAGAGTTTTATTCTACAGTATGTCCATCAATGCTTTTCCACTTATGTTTAGGATAAATTTCAGAAGTTTCTCCCATCATTTGTACTACAGCCTTTTGATTTAATTTCCTCCATTCAAAGAAGGAAATCCATAAGTTGTTGTCAGTTATATACTTCTGTCAGTCTTTAGAAAGTTTAATTTTTTCAGAATCTGACACGGCTGTGTTGAATTCATTTGTTTCGGGATTTGTAAATAAATCCCAGTTCAGCATATTTTTTATCCATTCTTCATTAATAGACCCCTTCTGGCATCCTCTCATGACCATATGAAATTTATAGATTTCATCCACAGAAGGTCTAGGCATGTCACTGGGTAAGGGATTAGAGAATCTGCAGTCTAGTATAACTTTATCACACTGTTCTATGTACCCTAACCCATATCTTGGAGTACCAGGAGGTCTCATACCCTTATATATGTCTTGGATTCTAGGATCTAATGTTTCTATGGTCGGCATGTAATGGATCATAAAGTAGAAAGTAGGTTCAGAAGTAGAAACAGTACTATCTACAGTGTTATACACAGAGCGGTAAATAACAGAGCATTCCATAGTAGTAGATTTTACTATTTCTGCACAGGAAAGCAGGGCGTTTAGTCTTATGTCTTCCTGAAAGAAGATTAGACAGGCTCCTGGCCGACTGCTCAGGCAGAAACTAGTAACTCTTGCTACCAAATTCAAAAACCACACAGAGGACTTTTATACAAAAAAGAGCGAATAGCATATATCAGAATGAGTTATGATATCATACCCGGGGCGAAATGAGGTCGTATGGCTCTGATACCATTTGTAAGCCGATCTCCTCGAACAACTTGTCAGAGGCCTCCTCTGTAAGAGATGTGAAACTTGACTTATCAGACTCTTGTCTCATGCGCTATCTCCTCTTGACATCTGGTCTTCTGGTTTCTTCTACTCTCGACAGAACCAATATTGGTATCAGAGCATATTATCTATATATTTATAATTGCGTGGAAGGTCTTCGCTAAATAATTTTTTTTAAGGAAAGACCAATTTTATATATATTTCAATATAAATGATATTATGTAAATATATTACTAACTATACTTCACAATGATTATCGAGATTATCGCAGCAAAAATGCAATATATTATACTAAGTTATATTACTAAAAAAAAAATTGAAAGAGAGTTAAACATTTGATCCACATGGATTGTTCGATGGAATTCATATTCGCTAGAACCTATGGTGTATACATTATATATTCAGTTCATCCACATGGATTGTTCGATCCAATTCATGTTCGCCCGAATTTGTGGTGTATGCAATAAATATTCATTTCATGCTCGTTGAGTTTTTGGTGTATATAGATTCGCACGAACATATTTATTCATACGAATTGCCAATCTTATGTGTAATTTGTATTTTCTAGATTAGTAAATTAATTAATACGTTTGTTTGAAACTTTTTTTTATCTTTCTTTTATTTCAATGTTTTTTTCTTTTTGCCACATAGTGAGACACATTAACATGTTTTTATCCTAATATTTCTGGATCGGAATGTGGTTCATCTTAGAATGCATCACTAGATTCGTGGATATACTGATGGAGTTGGTGTTGTCACAAAATATTGAAATAGGGTCATCACACTTTACTTGTATATCTTGCAAGGTATGCTTCATCCAAATAACCTGAGTACAATAAGTCGTTGTTGCAATGTATTATGCTTATGTTGTAGACAAAGATATTGATGACTGTTTATTTCTTAACCATGATACCAAACACTCACCCAAGTAGAAATTTGCTCCACTTGTACTTCTTCTATCATCAATGCAACATGCCCAATCTGTGTAGTTGTAGGTGACAAGAGATAGATCAATCCCTTTTGGATACCATAATCCAAACTCTTATGTTCCTTTGAGGTATTTGAATATCCTCTTTACTCCTATAACATGTGATTCATTTAGTGTTTCTTGAAACCTTGCAACCTATCCAACTACCTGCATCACATCCAATCTGGAAGATGTTACATAGAGTAAGTTTCCAATCATCGATCTGTATTTTCTTTGATATGAACCTTTAGAATCATTATCCTTACTTAAATTACAATTGTTATGCATAGGAGTATTGATTGGTTTGCAATTTTTCATTCCAAACTTCTTCAACATGTCTCTGATATACTTGGTCTAAGAGATAAAGATACATTTGTTTCTTTGACATATCTGGAGACCAAAAAAGAAAGACAACTCTCTAAGTAAATACATCTCGAAATCATTTTGCATGTCTTTGGAAAATTTCTTACTCATCTTGTCATCATCACTTCCAAAGATAATATCATCTACATAAACTTCAATTATCAAGATACTATCTTGATTTACCTTTATGTAGAGATTGATGTCTCCATTTCCTTTCTTGAACCCTTGTTGTTTTAGCTATCTATCCAGTCTTGAATACCACGCTCTCGAGGCCTGCTTGAAACCATATAAGGCCTTCTTCAACCTACAAACATAATTTTCCTTCTCTGACAGCCGAAATCCTTCTAGCTGCTCAATGTAGACTTCTTCCTCTAGATCTTCGTTTAGGAATGTTGATTTCACATACATCTGATATACTTTAATATTTTTGGAACATGCATAAGCCAAGATCAATCTGATTTCTTCCATTCTGGCAACTGGG
Organism: Picea glauca; assembly: GCA_000966675.3. Lineage (NCBI taxonomy): Eukaryota > Viridiplantae > Streptophyta > Pinopsida > Pinales > Pinaceae > Picea > Picea glauca. The sequence continues at coordinate 18,772 of JZKD02S2271918.1, forward strand.
TCAAATGTCTCTTCAAATTGTATACCTTTAGCCTGAGCATATCATTTACACACCAATCTTGCTTTGTTCCTGGTAACCTGTCCATCCTCGTTCAACTTGTTTCTGAAGACACATTTTGTAACAATGATGTTCTTGTTCTTTAGTCTTGGAACTAGTTCCCATGTGTCATTATTCTCTATCCGATCTAACTCTTCATCCATAGATTTGATCCATTGTTCACCCTCGCTCACTTCTTCAAAATTGCTCGGGTCAATAGTAGATAGTAGTGATAGGTGTTGTTGTTTTGGTGAACATATTATTATTCTACTTTCAACTCATGCATCTTTATTTTCAATGATTTGTTCTTATGGATGGTTTTTCTGCACTTGTCTGCTAGGTGTCTTTGGAGGTACCTGAAGATCATGTTGCTATTGCTCTTCTTTTGGTTCTTCTTCTTCATTTGATTCTTCATCTACTTCTTCTTCTTTCAAATCTTCTTTGTGATCTTGTTCCATTGAATATTTTCTACTTTCTTTTATCTTTCGTCCATCTGTCTCATCAATCATCACATTGATGATTTCTACTATTATGTGAGTCTTAGATTGAAACATTTATATGATTTCATTTTTCTTGAGTACCCAACCAGTATGCCTTTATCAACTCGAGAATAAAATTTTCCAATTCTTCCATCTTCTCTTTTGATGTAACATTTGCCTCTGAAAACTTTGAAGTGCTTCACATTTGTTGGTCTTCATTTCCATAGCTCGTATGGAGTCTTATCATTGTTACTTTTGAGAATTCCTATGTTTTGAATGTGAACTGTTGTATGCATTTCTTGTACCCAAAAGACATTTGTCAACTTGGAATCCATTAACATGGTTATGGCCATTTCCTGTACTGTTATGTTTTTCCTTTCAACAACTCCATTTTGTTGAGGTGTCCTGGCTACTGAGAATCGTCTCTTTATCCCATGCTCATTGCATAATTCCATTAACTCTTTTGATGTAAATTCTCCTCCATTGTCTGATCTCAAGCACTTGATTTTCAACTCTGTCTCAGTTTCAACCATCTATTTGTATGTCTTAAAGTTTTCGAATTCATCTAACTTTTTATTTAGAAAGCAAACTGCAGTCATTCTTGTGTAGTCATCAACCAATTGCATGAAATATTGTTCACCTTTTAACCATTTTGTTCTTGTTTATCCAACTAGATTAGTATGTACAATCTCCAGTGGTTTTGTTGTGGAATACTCCTTTGACTTGAACTTTGTCTTGGTTTGTTTTCCCTTTATACAATTCTTGCATAGAATGTTTATTTGCTTCTATATCTCGAGTATTTCTCTTATTGCTTCCTTTTTTTGTTACTTTGACAAGATTATCAAAATTTATGTGACCTGTTCTTTTGTTCTAGATCCAAATTTCATCGTCCTTTCCTAAGCAACATCTTTCCTTTCCCATTTCATTTAGAACATATATGTTTCTTGGAGTTCTTACAGTTGTAGCCACCAACTTGCTTGATTCCTCTTTCCTTATCTCGCACTTCTTTGAGTCAAATACAAGTCTATGTCTTTGATCATGCACATTTGACTTACACTTAGTATATTGTGTTTCATGTCTTTGACCAGTAAAACATTTTCTGTCGTGACATCCTTACTTCGGAGCTTGATTGTGCCCTTTCCAATAATTATGGTTGAGTTGTCATTCCCAAATGAAACTGACCCATCTCTTTCCTTCTTAAATTTCACAAACTTGTCTTTATCACCTGTCACATGTTTTGAGCATCCAATGTTAAAATACCATCCATGTTTCTTGTGTTGAGCTTGTAGAGAAATATTGCATTCTTCAGTGTTGAATTGATCATCCTTTCTTATCCATATCTTGTGGTTCCTACTTATGGTTGTTGATATTCTACTTTGGTTCCCTTGGAGGAATAGTGAGTCTGTAATATTTAGCCATATGTCCAAATTTGTTGCACTTGTAGCATTCTACCACATCACTCAATGATCCAAATATATTGTAGCTTCTATTATGTGCTTCATGAGATCTTCTTAGATAACTATTTTTTGTATAACCCTCATTGTCGCTTCTATTCTTGGTATTGGATCTACAATTCATAGCTTTGTGCCCAAAATTATAACATGAATAACATGAACCAATTAAAATAGTTTGATACCTAGGAGTGGAAGATCTTATGAATGGTGTTGCTCTTATTGATCCTTCTTCTTCTTGAGGTCTTTCTATACTTGGTTGTTGTTTATACTAACTTCTAAATCTTCTAGGTGGTGTAGTGTCTATGTAATCTTTCTCTTGAGTCTTCATGTCTTCTTCTTTCTTGGAAGGACCTCCAACGGCTTCTGCATAGATTCTTGGTTCTACTTCTTGTTATGTCGTTCTTGAGCTTGAACCTTTCTTTGTCTGTGTCTGATTATATACTAATCCAAATATGTCATAGTAAATTCTTTGATTGTTAATGATATTATCCAATATCATGGTGTTGTTTTGTTGCATATCCTTCTTTTGAAGATATTTTCTTAGAGTGACTATATTTGCTTCTAACCCTTCAACGGTCCTGTCATTTTCATCTAACTACCCTCTGAGTGATTCTTCAATCTTTTTGTCTTCTTCTACCTGCATTTTTAGCTTCATGATTGTCTTCTCAACTTACTTGGAGTTATAATATTCTTCTTTCTTCTTCAGTTCTATCTGGAGTGACTTGTTTTTCTTATGTTCCTTCTTTAGAGCTTCTATGGCACACATCAATTCTTCCTTGTAATCGAATTTTTCCTCTTCACATTATTCTTCAAATCCTTCTTCGTCAGAGTCTTCTATTTCCATGAATAGTTCCCTTTATATATCACTATCACTGAATTCATCTTCATTTGATGAGGAACTGTCTTGGTGCAGAGACTTTTCTTAAAAAAAAACTTTTTGTTTCTGCTACCCTTTTAGATTTACTTTTTCTTTTTAGAGTCATCCTCTTCATTGCCTTTCTTTTTCTTATAGGTACATTTATTAGAAAAATTACCAACACCATCACAATTAAAACATTTCAATGGAATCATACATTTGTGTTTGTCGGTTCCTCTTTTCAGCATTCTGACGAAGTGGGCCACCTCTTCATATTTCTTTGAATCATCCTTGCAGTTATAGTCTGAGTTTGGATTTTGTTTATCTTTCTTCTTTGTCTTATTGTATGCATTGAATGTTTCTTCCTTCATGACTAGATTTTATTTCTCTTACCTCATCTCATAAGTTGTCAGTATCCTATGCAACTCATCCATGGTCATTGTAGCTAGTTCCACTATTTCTTCTAGAGCTGAAATTTTTGAATAAAATCTCATTGGTAGAGATCTTAATGCCTTTTTAGCAATCACTTTTTCCTTTATTTCATCTCCCAAACGTTTGATATTGTTTACTATTTCATCTAAACATAGAAAGTAGGTTGTTATGTTTTAATCTTCGGTTATTTGAAATTGGCCCTAAAAATCTGAAGTTTAGCTTCCTTTACTTTCTGATCTCCTTCATAGATAGTTTTCAGTTTGTCCCACGTTTCTTTTGTGGAATTACAATTCATAATATTGGTATGCACTGATTTCAAACCATTCTCGATAGCATTTCTATCCCTTGAATCATTTTCTTCAAGATTGTTTCCATCTTTTTCCTTTGGGGGAGTGGTTGGTGCTTTGTATCCATCTATTATTGATCTTCAAACATCGAATCCTTATTACATATTCATTATCCTACTCTAGAATACATATTTCTCACCATCAAACTGTGGTACCCCAATCTTAGCATAATCCATGATATCCTTCCAGTGGTTATATTACTTCTTGAAAGACTTTCTCTTATACCAATTGTTGGATTACTGAAAGGGGGAGTGAATCAGTAATGAGCAATTTTAGTACTTTTAACCACAGTATATTCTTCAACAATATTCAGCAGATTATCATTAGCATTCAATATATCATCAGCAGTATAATCATAAACAACATCACATCACAATATATACAGAGTACACCATAATTTACGTGGAAACCCAAATGGGAGAAAACCACAGAATGATTTTGTTATATATCAAAAGAAAACATTCATTGGAAGCACCAACTTCATGATTCTTCAGCTACAACTGGAAGGAGGCTCCAACCCCCTATTTTTAGGCTGCAACCTGAAGGAAGATACAACTCCCTGAATTCTCTGGCTCCAACCAGAAGGAGGCTACAACCCCCTGAGTTCTCTGGCTCCAACCGGAAGGTGGCTACAACCACATATCATTGCCTCTTCCTATCTCCCTGAAATAAAAGTTTAGACCAACTATCACGATCACAAACTCTGCCACTATTATTACCACTGTCACTATGACTCTGTCTCTACCATTGTCTCTGTCACTAACATTGTCACTACCACTGTGTCTCTTCCACTTTCTTTGTCACTGTAACTATCTCATCAACTTGTATCTTCTCGTCAATCAACTAACACATGTACCATGCCATGCATCAATTGTATACCAACATACATACTATCTCATGCATCAATCATGAACCAAGGATACATCAATAAGTAATAGTGAATCATGAACTAGAGCATCAATCATATCTACCATATACCATACCATCAACCATATGAAGACCTATATCATATCATCAATGAATTATCTCAGAGAAAAAATGCATCTCTCTCATGCATATGCCACTATACAACATGAATATGCCTCAACCATGTATAATCAACTCAAAGATATGAACTATAAGAACCATGTCATATGTTGAACCAGATATAGGAGTGCTCCTCACCCAGCCAAGCAACCAAGATATGCCATATCCAAATACCAAACCAACCATACCAAGTATGCCTCAAACATGCATCATATCATGACCAAGAGTAACCATCAAAAAAAGCATATAACCATACCAATACCTATGTAGCTGACTTGAAACTATGAGATGCTGACCTGTAGACTTCCTTCAGACTTCAGGGACCTGGTACCAACATTTACTCAATCATTCATGAGCCTTTTTATAGATACGTTACTTTCTCTTCTATTGTCCATGTATATACGTGTTTTTCTCCAATGTAGCTCACGTACATACGCTCCCTTTCTGACTTGCAACCGGCATATACCTCAAAAACTAGGGTTTCTTGCAACTCTGAAACTTTCTCCTTTGACCTTCCTTTTCTACCTCAGAAAAAGACGCTACAACCTTAGAAAAAAGATCACTAGATCACAAGAAATATAAGCAATGAATGATTGTGTGAGTGTACTTGTGAATGAATCCTTGAGGTATATTTATACTTGTGTTAGGTAACTCCTTTCCTTAAATTAGGGCTTCCAGGGTTTTCTTGTTACAACAACTTTACACTTTCATTAAAGACTTGTAACCAACTAGGGGCTTCTTAACCACTTCTTTGAGGCTTACAACTTCATAAAGTCATATCTCCCTAACCGTGAGGAACTACATGGCATTCCACATATCATCATAAACAACACGACAAGTATTATCCATCTATGAGGGTATTGTCTGCATTTACTCTTTCCTTCATTTCCATGTTCCTCATTCAACTTCGAGTACCAAAACCACATTGTCGGGGCTTTGTCAAGGGTTGACATCAATGAAAACCAAAATATCAACAAAATCATCCTTGCACACAAACAAAATTCAAATCAAAAGGTTGTATGATTATAGACTGAGAAACAAGAAAATAAATGGAAATGCTTCAAACAAGACTTATACTCACAAAAATGAAAGTAGGGAATGGTGGTTCTTTGGTCATTTCTCAGTTCTTATGATTCTTTAAATAAGCAACTACATATCAACTTCGTTAATTTTCAATATCACGATGAGTTAGTTATTGATTCTAACACACCCTTTGGCCATTCTTGAATATAATAATGTAACAACACTACGGTTATGTCATGTTTAACCCTAATCCTAAACAACACATCTTCAATTCCTTTCAACGTGGCACGTTTTTTTTATACAATAGTCGCTTTATCTTCATTCTCATTCACGAAACTAACTAGTCAGTGTCAAATTTCATCTTCTGGAAAATTTGTGAGGTCATCAAATTCAATTCCCCACGCAAATCTTAGTATACTCAACTCTACTTCCATTTTATCTCTAGTCAATAACATTGAATCCCTTATCAAGGGCGAACCTTCAAGTTCCTTAACAATATCATCCACATATAGAGACAATATACTTCTACTTCCTTCAACAATGTCACTAGTGGCGATCAATTTTCGAAGGGTGTCTATCCTCCCAAGCCAACCTACTTGTATTTGCTTCTGTCTATTTTTAGAAGGAATATGTTGATTTTTCCTTGTAGGCTCATCCATGCTTGATATTCTTGTCGTGAAGGTACTCACTACATTTTTATAAAAAAAACCATCATAATGTAATTCCTTTTGCAAAAAATCCTTAAGGGAACGAATCCTTCTTGTCATGACACCTGACTCTACAAAACTCTCCTAAGCTTCCAAGATTATGCCAAGTCTTTTATTTATGTTCTCTATCACATATTTTCTAATACCCATTAATAGTTTAGCATCCTTTGTGACCTTGGAGCTTGATCTGGTCACTTCTTCGGGAAATTCATTGAGGATCATTATAGAAAAAGGCTCTGCAAATAATATCCTCGTGATTAGGGTAGCCTCGAGCTCTAATCCAAAAATCCTTATATGTTAAATTATTTCCCAAGTATACATAAACATCCAACTTGATTTGAAAAATATGATCATCTTGACTATTTGCAAATAATATGAATTCACTTACTTATCGAAAACCTCATTAATGATTAATAACTTGCAAGAAACTAAGTGAAATAGAAACAACAAGAAAATGGCACATTACACAAATTGTTAACAGAGTTCACCCATCTTGGGCTAAGTCTTTGGGTCCGCTTCCAAATGAGAGGTCACTCTATTAATGCTCAAATGTGTGTTACAATAATGACTTTAACTTGTGTTCTTCCAATGACCTTCTAAAACTGCTGCTCAGACTCAAAAACAGAAGTCACCACTGAATTCCTCTAGAAATAATGAGAAAAATGAGTATAAATTCCCTATACTTTTCTCAAGGAACTCTATGGCACGTAAAATGATGCACTATCAAAATCTTAGCACCTCTTGGCATGAATTTTGATGCAACCACTCTACAACTTGGCACACATTTTCATGTCTCGTATGAAGTTCGGGCACTAGGTTTAAATAGGGGAGGTCGAGTGGGTTGAACCCCACCTGACCCTCTATATTTTGAGGGGCACATAAATACAACTTTAAATATAATGATGTTGGTTTTTATAAACAACGACACATGCGGTGCAATGGTTGGAATGTAATGCTAAGGCATTGGGCATCGGTCTGAAGGTCGTGGGGTCGACGTCGACCAACGACCTTTTATAGTATGTTTTTATAACAAACAACTTAAATACATATTTATCCAATAGAATATTTGTAGTGGTTTCATCCGCAGGAGGTCATGGGTTCAATACCCCGTTGACCCAACAATTTTTTGGATAAGGCCATATTGGGAAAATCCATAGTGCCATGTGGCACCATCCCATTGGTCCATGTGTCACGCTCTTACTGGCCCACCTATTGTACAATAATCACCACATCAATTCAAAGTCAACTGCCTCCTGTCACCTTCCACATCACTGTACAGCCTACCACATGTCACCCTTTCAGTGGTGCCATGTGGACCATACAGATGCCACATGGAAACTTTTAATTGGTCCAACTAGGTGCCAAAAAAACCAAAACTGAGTGACACATGGCAGCTTCTTGTGCTACCACTTCATCATGTTGACATCACCATGTTCCTTGCCAGTTGTATGGATGACCATGTGGTTGCAACCTGTGGGCCTGCCACGTGGCACCCCTACTTTTTCCTTCTGCCCTACTTTGTCGAAACTTTGAAAATCCATAACTTCCTCATATGATGTTTGTTTGAGGCGATTTATGCATCATTGGAAATCTCTCATCAATCTTTACACAATGAAGTCATTTTCATTGGCATTTAAAATGATCAATTTTTTAGCGTTCTTAGATCTACTTGGATCATTTATCCCCACTATAAGCCTTTTGGACCACCAAAAGTATGGATTACTTAGAAAATAAGTGAGGATAAATATCCCTCACTTTGAGATCTCAATCCATCTTGCTTTTCTTTGCTTTACCCCTTTAAGACCAACTCAAAGATACTCTACATCACCCTGTTGTGAAGTCGTGAAACTTCTGTGAATGATAAAATTTGCCTGAAACTCATCTAAGTACTCGGGAGAAAAATCATCAACTGTTGGAACCCGAACACCTTCATCCTTATCCATAATCGTAGGAGGTTCATAATGTTTCAAATTCTCAACATTCACTACTGAATACATTTGCATATAAGATGGCAAATCTAAACGAAAAGTGTTAGTACCAATCTTCTCCAAAATCTTAAATGGAGCATACTAGATTGGTTTGAGCCTCTTACCTTCACCCTTCATTCTATCCTTTTTTATATCTCACTATACTTGATCACCTACTTGGAACTAATGATCAACCTAATGCTTATCATTCCTCGCCTTGTACTTGGCTTGTCAATCCTCCAATTGTTCTTGTACTCCCTAATGTACCTGTTGTATCCTTTGAATGAACCTCTTATCTTTGTTGGCATCATCTTGTCCATCCTCTTTTCTTTCTTCTCTGAAATCAAAATCTGTAGGTGATTTAGGAAAGTATCCCAAACATACCTCAAAAGGAGATATCTGAGTAGAAGAATGCATGGCTCGATTATAGGCATGTTGTACATAGTGCAATTGTTCATCCCACAAATTAGGATGTCTATTGCAGTACCCTCGAAGAAAATGTACTATTGTCACATTCACCACCTATGTCTATCCCTCTATCTACGGATGAAATGTAGTGCTCTTCTTTAATTTAGTGTCCATTAACTCCCACAAACTAGACCAAAACTTCCCCAAGAATCGAGAGTCTCGATCAGATACAATAGATGTAGGCAGCCCAAAATGAACCCAAATATTTGCAAAGAATAATTAATTGTTTTGTTCAGTTATGAGTTGCTTCCTGCAAGTCATTAAGATACAAATCTTATTGAACCTATCCACCACGACATACAAGTAATCATGACATGTTCTGGACATCGGCAAACCCCCTACAAAATCCATGGACACACTTTCCCATGGTTGAGAAGGTACTAGAAGTGGTGTATATAACCTCAATTTTATGTTGCTAGGCTTACTTGTGGCAAACAAAACACACCCTTTTACAGACTTGGAAATTGTTTCATTCATTTGAGGCCAATAACATTATCTTTGCAACTATGTTACTATCTTTCTTACCCTGAAATGACCAAAAATGAGCGATATGTGTGCTTCTCTGATTACATTTTCTGTTTCATATCTATGTACACAAAGCTTTCCAATATGATATAATAAATTATCATGCACATGATAATTCAATTCTTCATTCTAATTTCCATGAGTTAGAGCTTCATATACATCCTTAAAATCATTATCTCTAGCATATTGTTCAACAAAATTTTCATGAGCTAGAGAATTATGCATATTGTAGATGCATTGATCACTGGCCTTGATAACATAACTGCAACCTTGTTAAGAATACTCTTCTTATAATTAATTACCAAATGAAATTTTTGTAAGAAACCCATCCACCTAAAGTGTTGTGATTGTTGCAGCTTGGTTTTTGATTGCAAAGACTGTAATGGTTGATGATCTGTGTGAACTATTATTTCCTTCCCCATTAAGTAATGCTTCCATTTTTTCACACTTTGTACCAAAGCATACAATTCCTTATCATATGTTGGATAGTTAATTATTGCTTGAGTAAAAGTTTTAGAATGGTAACAAATAGGTTTCCCTTGTTGCATCAAAGCTACTCCCATGGCATATCCGTTGGCATCAATTTGTATCTCAAATGGTTGTTGCAGATCTAGCAGAGCCAACACTGATGCGGTACTTATTTTCTATTTCAATGTCTCGAAGGATTTCCATTGCTTGCCTCCCTACTGAAAGTCTCGTTTCACACTAATATTAGGAACAGGAGCATACTGTTACAAATAAATTTCATATTCATCCTCCCTCTTAGGAGGCAACCCTGTAGGTTCCTGAAATAGCTCATCATAATTAGAAATGATCTTTACCAATTCATGCTTATGACTTGGATCACAACCTGCAAAATCATCTAACACATCTTCCTCTTTTTGCTTCACCATCGTGAGAACAAAATATTTACTAGCACTTACAAGTCTCTTCATTTATCCGGTGCCCACTAAAGAAATATTAGTTTTAATATGGTGAGATCTAACAATATATTCAATCACATCCTTGAAAATGTGATATTTGTTTTCTTCGCAATAGAATATGGATTTGATGTCAAATAAGTATGGATTACCCAATACTATGCCCCAATGTCAAGTGGCACTACATCCAACTCAACCTCATCAATGAACTAGGAAGTTACTAATTCAAAATCTGATTTTACATTGTTTAGTTACTTGCAACTTAGCATCCTCACACACCCAACCCAATGGATATGGTTTCACATGAGGTGTGCTCTTTAAACCCAACTTCTTAACAATTGCTTCAGATATTGAATTCACTTGAGATCTAATATCAAACAAAGTATCTATCTTTGTATGCTTCATTATAACCCTGACATGGAAAAGCTCACTTTGTTTCTTTTGATTACGAACACTTTCCAATTTAGCAGATTGAACTGAAGAACTAGAATTAGCAGTATATATACCTTTACTTCCGATTATTGTGATCTTAGTTTCATCTCTTGAATTTGATCCCAGATCTTGTTGAGATTTTGTAGCAGTCTTTTGTTTCCACTAATCCTGGAACTTCTTTGGTCGCAACTCTGGATGTAGCTTCAAAAACTCAATCTTCTTATGTCATTTCCTGTTGCAATGAGAACATGTAGGTTTCTCCTCAACTTTCTTCATTGTAGTTGACTTCTTACTCTTCTTGTTTCCCTTTGATTGCTTCTCGAATTTGTGTGACTTCTTATCTTCAAACATATGCTTTCCCTTGCTAGCTCCAAGATGATTAGCTTGTACTGACACTTCATCAATATTAGTAGGGTTAAACATCAATATAGTATGTCGAAGATATGAATGCATACCGCCAATATATTTAAGAAGAGTCTCACGAGTATATAATGGAATTCCTAAAAATAATGCTTTCTTCTTAAATTCATGTGTATATACTTGAAAATTTTGCCCCTTTCCTTGTCTTAGATGTTGCCAATCTATTATTGTTGTTGTATATAAGCTAATGGATAAAATTGTTTTCTTAAGGCAGCAATAAATTCATCCCATGAAGAAATTACTTTACCATGTTGGATGAGATTATTTTTCATCCTACTCTCCCACTATATCAAGGTTGTTTCGCCCAGACGAAGAGTAGCCAACTATATCTTTGTAGCATCATCCATAATTTTTTGCACGTTGCAATATACTTCAATCTACTCGATCCACTTGTTCAACTTATCTTCATTCAATTATCCATCATAAATCGGTAAATCAAACTTAACATCTAACTCTAATAAAGGAAAAGCATGAGAATGGGAAGACTTCTTAGAAGGCGTATTCTTATGAGAAGAATGTAAACTTTCACCAAAAGATGATGATGATGACGATGATGGGGACGAAGGGGGCTCTAGAGGTTTTTCACCTCCTCCTTCTCCTTCATATTTTACCGATTTTTTGGCTCCTCCTTGAACCTTATGGTAGGGTTCTTCCACCATTGTCTTCATCTTGAGGAATGCCTCCATCAAAGCCTCGAAGCTCATTATGGGATCTTCTCCTTCTTCGGACGCCATGACTCATTTTTGAAATTCTCTTTGAATTTATGGGTTGAAGTCTTCAAGTATGCCTTCACCTAGGTTGGATTTGGACCTCGTAAGCATTCACTTGTAAATACACGTCAAACTTGCTCTGATACCAACTTGATCTGAAAATCCTTAAATCTTAAATTATTTCTTAAGTATACATAAAAATCCAACTTGATTTGAAAAATATAATCGTCTTGACTATTTGCAAACAATATGAATTCATTTACTTATCCAAAACCTCATTTATGATGAATAACTTGTCAGAAACTGAGTGAAATAAAAACAACAAGAACGAGAGACATTACACAAGTTGTTAACGAAGTTCACCCATCTTGGGCTACGTCTCTGGGTCCGCTTCCAAATGAGAGACCGCTCTATTAATGCTCAAATGTTTGATACAATAATGACTTTAACTTGTGTTCTTACAATGACCTTCTAAAATTTCTTCTCTAACTCAGAAACATAAGTCACCATTGAATTCCTCTCGAAATTTTGAGAAAAAAAGTAGTATAAACACCCTATACTTTTCCCAAAGAACTCTATGGCACGCAAAATGATGCACTATAAAAATATTAGCACCTCTTGGCACAAAATTCGATGCAACCTCTCTACAATTTGGCATGCATTTCCATGTATTGTACAAAGGCTGGGCTCTAGGTTTAAATAGGGGAGGTCAGGGGGGTCAAACCCCACCCGACCCTTTATATTTTGGGTGGCACATAAATACAACTTTAAATATAATGTTGTTGGTTGTTATAACCAATGACACATGTGGCCCAATGGTTGGCATATAATGTTAAGGCATTGGGCATCGGTCTGGAGGTCGTGGGGTCAACCCTGACCAATGGCCTTTTATGGTATGTTGTTATAACAAACAACTTAAATACATATTTATCAAATAGAATATTTGACGGATTATGTGGCACAGTTGGTTATGTAATTCTTTTGTCCATTGGAGGTCACGGGGTCAATTCCCCGTTGACCATATAAATTTTTGGATAAGGACATATTGGGAAAATTTGTAGTGCCACGTGGCACCATCCCATTGGTCCATGTGTCACTCTCTTACTGGCCCACCTGTTGTACAATCAATGACACATCAACACACAGTCAACTTGCATGTGTTAGTTGCCACCTTTTATTATCCACGTCATTGTACGACCTTCCACATGTCACCCTTTCAGTTGTGCCACGTGGACAGTATGGATGCCACATGGCAACTTTTAATTGGTCCAACTGGGTGATGAAAACGCTAAAACTGAGTGACACATGGAAGTTTTTTGTGCTGCCACATTAGCATGTTAACATCATCATAATGTCATCATGTGCCCTGTCATTTGTATGGATGGCCACGTGGCATCCTGTGGGCCTGCCAGGTGGCACTCTTATTTTTGTCTTATGCCTTGTTTTTCCGTAACTTTGAAAATCCATAACTTCTTCATACGATGTCTGTTTGAGGCGATTTACGTGCCATTGGAAAGCTCTCGTCGAGCTCTAGTCAATGAATTCATTTTCATTAGCATTTGAGATGATCAATTTCTTAGCATTCTTAGATCCACCTGAATCAAGTTCCCTTACCCTTTTCTTCAATTTTTCATTCTCTCTCTCATGTTCAGTTATTACGTGAGCCAATGCTTCACCCATGGCTTGATGAAACCTTAAAACCCTTGAGGGCCTCAAACCTTTAAAATATATCTTGGAGCTCCACTTTCCTATTACTCTTTTGTCTTTCAAATTGACTTTCTCAATCTGCAGCTTCCTAGATTGTTTATCATATTTAGTATTGTAGTGCTCTCCAGCCTAGCTGAAGTCCATTACGTGCAGAAAATACTCATAAATTAAAATTTTTAAAACTAGCTAATTTTATGTAGCTTACTAGCTATGAAATTAGAACTAGATTTAACTATTGTTTGTTACCATTAATTAAATGCATCTACGGCATGCTAAAAACAACATGAATGCAGCTCAAATAACTCAACATAGAAGCATATGATATTTTTCAAACACAAAGTCAATACGTAGCAATTTAACTCAAATACAACACATAAACAAATAGAACACTTCTCTTTTAAAATCGTTGTGCAACCAGCTGCTTGGGATGGGCATTCCACCCAGAGATAAACTCTTTTATTCAATGTTTTAGGACATCAAACAAACTTTTTTTATTTTGTATTAATTTTATATATAGGACGATTGCAACTTCCTTTTAATACAAAAATTAACCATATTTGAAAAGAAAAATACATCACTCATATAATTACAATTCTCATAAAATTAACAACATTAAAAACTAATGTGATTGTGTATAGCATAACAAATCAAACTCTCATTTAGTGACTATCAAATTTGAAAATGATTGAAATCAAACTCTCATTAGAGAATATCAAATTTGAAAATAATTGAGTAATCATTGTAGTGACATAATAATGGATTTACACTCAATAGAAAAGGAGGTAGTGACATAAGCTATATTATAAGCTATTGGTGTGTTAACACTTTAAATGCAAAACCTCGATTGTGGGGTGCGATGGTGAGGTTAGTGCTCGGCTTAAATTATATTATTTTTTAACAATTAACTTATTAAATTAGAAACATGGTTATGTATAGATTATTAAACTTGATTTTAATGGAATTAAATAAATATAATTATATTTATTAAATTCAATATAATTATATTGCGCTAAAACTAAATCTATAAAGTGGATTATATAATATGTTTATATGCACGTTAAACTATTAATATGATAAAGGATTAAAATAATGTGGGGAATAGATTAAAGATTATAATAATGTAGGGAATAGATTCTTTCTTGAAAGGCGACTCATAAAAGTGTAATTCCATGGTAAGGGAATTAAACTTATAAAGGTTAGAGAGGATCCTATCTGTATATGTCGTGCTTACTTTTGGTTGAAGTCATATATACAAGTAAATAATGAAGTTATTTATATAATGTTGTAGTTATCAATAAAGAATAGTAATAAAATGAAAAGTCTATGGTAGGGGAATTAAATTATGATAAAAAATTATATGATAAAGATTAGGGCAGATCCTATCTATACATGCTATCCTTACGTTTGATTGAAGCTATATATAATTAGTAGGAAAATGAAAATTATATACAAACATGTTGGTTGTATTTTCCTTCTTTATATTTGATTGATGAATTCATAGAAAATTGAGATATTTATTTGTTAAGTCCAAATCCAAATTAAAAAGTGTTTAAGTTGATATTATTATTTTTCCGTTGAGAATATTTATTGATTAAAGATATTGTGTAAAATTTAATATTGTGAGTGTAAATGGTTCTTGTCATTATGTTTATATATGTTGAGGAATTGAGCCCCATGGGATAGTATAGTTGGTGAAATGTGTGCATACACTCTCGATACGAGGAGAGGTCACAAGTTTAAGTTGTGTCCCTAGGGTTGCAGTTTAGCACCCTTACCATCCATAAACGTGGAGAAGTATTGGTGAGTTTCTCGCGCCTATTTTCCCTAGTGAAAAAAAAATGTTGAGAAATTGACATTATGCTTATATATGTTGAGGAACTGATGTGGATGTTTTCATCCTTACAGATTTGTTTAGCGAGTTTCTTAAGTAATAAAATTAGAATCTTGTCAAGTCTATGGAAAGGTGATCCTTGCATGTTTTTGTTTTTTTTCAAAGAGATTTTGGTTATAATTTTAAAACTTNGGTTCTCTTATGGGAGGTTCAACACCCTTATTCCTTTGTTCTGTCTTGACTGTCTTCACAAAAGTTTCAAGAAGAGATTTTTTCATATCACCTTCTGGTAGGGCCTTGATCTAGGACAACATCTGTGCTTCTTGATCTCCTGTGTCTTGGAACATACATACTTTTAGTTTTTTCTTGGTTTCTGGCTCTGATTCAGAATCATAATTGTCTGTACTACTTTTGCAAGAATACAAATTTGGATTTCTCCAATTGCAATCCTCGTTGATTAATATTTGTTCTTCTAAGGTGTATTGAAACTCAGAAGTACTGTCAGAATTTGAACAACACCCTTCTTGAAGAAGATGAACTTCTTCTCTTTTGAATGGATTGTAAGGGCATAGATTTGTCTCATGATCATTGGCTCCACATCTGTTATAATGTATTTTCAGAGCCAAATGTCTTTTTTCTTGAGCCTCTTTTTCTTTTTGTTCAGAAAGTTTTCCTTTGGATTTTCTAGAGGCTATGTTTTCTGGGCAATTATAGGCCAAATGCCCTGATTTTCCACATATCCAGCAACGGGCTTGTTGTCTAGCCTGATGAACATGGGTTTTTTAGTTTAATATCGTCAGGCTCATAGTAATGTGTGTCTGGGCTGATATCGGTATTTGTATTTGTGCTTTGTCCCTTTTTCTTCTTTGAAATCCCTTCATTTTTTCTTTCTTTTTCTAATTGGATTGGTAATGTATAACCCATATTTTTCACAAATGGACTTTTGATTAGGGAGATAGGTGGACTTTGATACAGAATTTTGAACTTTCATACTAGTGCAAAGTCCAATTAAGGCCCTGGTGATTAGGGAGTAAATTTCTCTCCAGGTGTACATTTCATAGGGAAGTTTAAATACTTCCTGAATTTTCAAATATTCAACAAATTTACTTGGTATTGCTTGCCAAGTATACCTGTTTCCAAAGGAGGTTTTGACTTTCTTGAACCTCGAATATTCTTTGTGTCCATTCGTTGTGAAATTCTTCATATTCCGACATCTTCCTGCATTTCATATTCATAAGAATTATTTCATGTTTATCAGCAATTTCAGATTCTGTTCCACACCAGTGCTCAAGTATTGTTGTAGTGAGAGCACCAATCATATTTTTCTATGGA
>JZKD02S2271929.1:23470-35439 GCA_000966675.3 Picea glauca
ATTTGTTCAAGAAATCTCATTCGGAAGTTTTGAAAGGTTTCAAGTCCAAAATTTCCGAAGGGCGAAGTGTCGAACTTACAACAGTCTTTCATTTCATGAGGTTAAAATCATGACTGTTGATTTACATAAGTGCTCAAGCACTCGTCTGGCCTAGCATATGGTCACCGTTGTTGGTCATATGATATAATATTTTTAAAAGGAAATTATAATACGTCAATGTAGTTGGTAAGATCGTGTTTCTGTAATGCTTGGTCACATGTAATGGTTTGAAGGAAGCGTGATGCAGGAGCATCGCTCCACATCAACAAATGCGCCAGCATGCAAACATGCAATGGAGAAAGGGAGAGGCATCGACCCTCCCATTTTTAAAATTTGAAATATAATCCTATACAGATTTTGTGTTGTAAGGATGATAAATGCCAGGTCATGCCTTTGTATAGGTAGTGGATAGGGTTACCTTAAATGGTCGCCTGTAGCAGGTCCAGATCGTAGTCAGGTTTGGACATTCATTTATGGAATGTAGTCGTAGAAGTATGGTGCCATAACTGAGATAGTGATGTCACTAAGGCGGTGAAGAGGATAATCTCGTAGAGCCCTCATTTAGTAATTAGGAGACTTGAGAGAGAGATCTCGGGTAGAGAGAGTCTTAGGAGATTTAGGAGGTAGAATATTTCTGAGAGAGAGCTTGAGAAAACTGGGACTCTATTGCAGTCCAGTTTTTGTAAACATCTATATAGACACATAGAGATAATAGAAAACCAATTTTTCCTGCACATGGTGTGTTTGTATGTTTTTGTTTATTGTTATGTTTTTATGTCGTTCATGTTGTGAATGCCTGAATTAATGATGTATTAAATGAGTTTCAATTTTTTCTCTCATTTTGAGTTTCCGAGTGCAAGGAGTGCACACATTCCAAAAAGAGTACGTTGACAGAGGTGAGTTAACCTCAAGAAAATAACAGGAGAGATACTGTTGAACCTTCATTAATAGAAGTGCAAGGAGTGCACTGGAAGAACTTATTGCTGAGTTCAGAGAGAACCAGAGTTACTGAGAACTCTGTAAATCTCTTCCATGCGGGCATTGAGCAGGTGAAAGTGTGCACTAAGGGAACTTTGTGTTGAGTTTAGGAAGAAACAAAGTTACTAAATACTATGTAAGAATAATCTCTGCAAGGTGTGCATCGAGCAAGGATAATGCCAGGAGGGCAAGAATGATTTATTTCCAAGAAATCCTTCAGATCTGAGTTTGAAGAAATCCCAAAAATGCAAGGAGTCCATGGGAGATCAAAACCTTCGAAGGGGACAAGCTCAAAAGAGGTAACAAAAAGAGTGCATAGGGGATGAAATTATTCTAAGTCCAAAATCTTAGAAGAGATAATGCTTGAAAGACCATAAGAAAGACCCAAGATAGTTGGGTTCGTGAGAGAAAGTTCAAAGGCCGAAAACCTTTGAAGACTGACGAAATCTTCTAAGTAAGAAGAGCTCAAAATCTCAAGAGGAGGAGCGACAAAAACCATTTGATTGGTTTTGGGGAGGATCCTACACTGTTAGATCAGCGTCCAATGAACAAAAGAAGTGCAGAGGAGAAGAACAGATCCCATTCATTGGATCGAAGCGCAGAGGATCAACAATCGTTGGATCCAGACTGAGGTGAATGAGCCTTAACACTATGAACACACATAGGAGAATAGACTTGCTAAAAGTCCCGAAGTCCTGAAGTCATTTGGGACCATCCATCATTTGGGAGGACGCCTGGTGGAAATCCATCAAGCTCGGGTGAAGATGCTCCGGGAGAAATGAGTGCATAGAGAAGTTGAAACTTTCGAATCCTGAAGCCCAAAGGGATGAAATGATTATGGATCGTTAGATTCAAAGGGAATACATGTCAATGGGTCATGAGATCCATAAGGAGGTGAAGATGTAACATTGAAACACCTAAAGGGAGAACAACCAAAGAGTCGAGGGCCATCGATCTACAGAGGGGACACTTGTTACCAGATCACGAGCTCTGGGGAAATTTACATTGGGGTTTCAGTTTGAGAATTGAAACTGCCAAATCGTGAATGCTCGAAGAGAATATGAGTCGTCAAATCTAGAAAGGGGATGCATGGAAAAAGATCATGAATTTTGGGAGAAGCCACTCTGGGAGAACGCGGAGGAGAAAGTTTGACATTGTTGAAGCCCGAACAACCGAAGCAAATGATAGACATCGATCTAGAAGAGGAAAGGTGTCACCATATTGTGAACTTCAGAGAATTGTACTCTGGGATTTTTGTGAAGTAGTGTTTTGGAATATCCTAAAGTGCCAAAGGCCGAAATGATTAAGGGTTGTTGATCCCAAAGGAAGAAAGCAGGTCGTTGATTTGTGAAGGGATGCGTGGAGGATGGATGTAACACCCTTGTTTCCCCCAATTTGTAATTAATCATAGAATAGGAATTACCATGCTAATGCATGAGGAAAATGTAAATGTATTATTGTTTGAGTTGCCAATAACTGACTGTGGTGGTGAAGCCTTGAAAGTACTGGCCATGATATCACTAGAGGAAGAATGTAAAAACCTTACAAGAGGGTTCATATATCAAATAACCCCAAATCTTCATGATAAGGATGAAAAATATCTTTCGAATCCCAAGGAAAGGAAAGAAGTCAATGAAGAAAGAATGGTGGTTGAATCACCAACCACCCCCCCATGAATGGAAACATGGGTTGTCATCCCGAAGTACTGCAGGGACCTGTAGACCTGAGTTTCCTTCTGACAGAAGGAACAGGATAGGTCGGCGAAACCATCCAAGGTAAGAGGGACACAGGGGAGAGGAGAAGGAAAACATAGACGAGAATGGAAGCTCACAAGGGAGAGGAGTGAAGATCTCCAGCAGATCACGAACAGAAGGCCGTGAGCTTGATTCCAAAGAGCATATGAGAAACCTCACCAAGGCCACAAACGAGTGAGAAAGCTCCAAGTTGCAGAAAACAGGACCCGGACAGAAACTGAAACAAAGAGAGAACCCTTGAGAAGAGTGAGAGTTACCTGGTGATATCATGGCTTGGCACGGGGGTGGCCAGAGTGATAATATTGAATGCCTCTAATACTATGGTTGGGTGGAAGGACGAACACCCACAGTCAGTTGGTTGGCGACAACCTGTAATAGATAAGTGATTTCTTACTCTATGTAATTTAGCTATAACTGGGCATGAATTTGGTTATATGGTGTATGTTTCAGGAATTATGCTTGATTTATGAATGGATATGTTGTGTCTCTTTCTTTACTGCTTGGCTGTATAATTAGGCCAGTAAGAGATTATATGGATAGAACATGATTGGTACTCATAAATACTTGTGTCCTGAGGCAGCTTGAGTTAGAGCCATGAACGGTGAGTTCGTCGACCTTAGGCATAGTCTCATGTACACATGCCAACCTTCCTAGTTCTCTAGAGTCCCTTGGAGGATGAATTATGTTAAGCTCAGGAGAGGTAGTGTAGTTATGCACAGGCTCCCTGTGAGGCAAGTAGAGACCGAGACTCACTCAAGTCCTAGACTTGAAGAATGAGCGCAAGGGGTGCATGGAAGACTCTTCTAAGAGTCAAGCCCAAGAGAAAGCGCACAAAATTTTTAATTCCTTCATAGATAAGAAATCTCAGGAGGGACAACATTGTTCGTAAGTGTTGTTGAGACCCAATAGTCGGCTTGCAGTAGAAGATCGAAGGCTCAGACCTTTGAAGCGTCGGAATATTCTAAGATCAGGAAGAAATCCAAAGCTTAGGAGGAAGAGTAACAATATCCCTTAGATCAACTGTAGAGTGTGGATCTAGACCACTGAAATCCTATGTCCAGACACACAGGATAACACGCAAGAGGAGAGGATCTGAACGGATGGTATAGAACCATCAGATTTGGAGCAGGGACCGACAGTCGTTGGATATGGAGATAGGCACATGAAAGAAGTCTCGAAATCACTTCAATTGTTGGATCGTTGGAGGACAGGTGGCGAACATCCAAAAGCCACTGGGGTTTCGGCACTTAGGCGTATAAGGGTGGTGAAGAATGAGTATTCACAATCACCAAAATTGTGAGGGTTATTCTAGATTGTTAGATCCAGGGTGACACATGGTAGAGATATAACCCATCGGAGTTTCAACATCCAGGATATCTAAGGGCAAGTCTCTTGTACTCGCCAGTCCCGAAGTCCTGACTTGCAAAACCCCGAAATGACATAGTATGTCTAGAGTTTGGATGTTTCGGTGTTTCGGCACCCGATAAACCCAAGGGTTAGTTCCCTTGTACTCTCCGGTCGCAAAACCCCGAAATAATAATAGCACGAATAAGTCTTGATTTCTTGGTATTTTGGCACCTGGGATATCTAGAAGTAAGTCCCTGGTACACGCCAATCCTGAATTCTCGACTTGTGAAATCCCGATATAGCTTAGCGCATGTAGATTTGGTTTTTCATCACCTGGAAAACTGAAGGGTATGAACCCAACCCCTCGTCCTATTCTACTGTGAAAACTCGGTACGCAAAACTCCGAAAGGTAGGATGCCAAGTTTTAATCTGAGGCATTGTTAGATGTGACAAATTGTTGGTCCCTTTTAGATTTTGACACTTCGAGAGACAAGAGAGCAGAGGAACACATGCATCATGATTTCCTGAATCGCAAAAGCCGGAAACACCTCTCTGGTAAGGCCTGTGGTCATAGCCAACGATCACATGGGTAAGGATAAGGGATGGTAGGGTCTGCATTAGGCCCCATAGGAATTCGGGGATTCTGTTCCTCAGTGAAAGGAAGGAAAAAGCCAAAAAATATTAGTTCCCGTAGTCGGTGTGTGACAAATTGGCATCAGAGCATGGTTACAACACTTGGCCTACTTGGGCTCATGTACGAGTTGTGTAAGGAGATGTTGTTATCTACATTTACTCCTTGAGGAGAAGGGCTGCAGATTGAACTTGTGATTTTGGGATTTCTTATTGAATTCCAACAAAGGAATTATATTGTTCCTTTGTCAAAATGATAACTACTCTTATAGGAGTAGGAATGAACTGATCAATATTACTGATAAGACTTGAGTGTGAATAACAGAGGTGGAATAAATTGTGCTATGAAGTTGCACTAGCCAGAAAAGGGACATGAACTGATTTTTTCTGTTATAGTGTGACGATGGCTACCTACTAAAGAAGGTAGAATCTCTTGCAATTGAGATGGCTGGTTAGGTAAGAATTAAGATGCAAATGAAGAACTCCTTCATGATTTGGGAAATCTGGTAAGGACTGGTAGGATCCTTAGGAAGTTATGATTACTGTGTTATTAAAAGACTAAACTCTAAGCCTATAACTCCTCATGATTGAGAGGACTGATGAAAATATGTAGGGTCAGATTACCTGACCTATTTGAGAATCTGTTTGAGCAAGATTAAGAATAGTCCTTTGGGACTATTGCTAATTCCCAAGAGTGACCCTTGTTGTTTGTTCCCATAAAGAGAAGGTAATATTCGTATGAGTTATGACTATGAGATTAGTCATGTAAGTAACTTAAGTAACTTAAAAGCTCAGAAGAGATAGCGGGATAAATCCTTCAGAAAAGAGTTTTGAAGATTGGATAGGATTGGGAGTCAAGATCCATTAAGAAAGAACCAAAATGTTTCAAGTTGTTCGATCTCAGAGAAGTAGCACACTGTTTAGTTGCGAGGACATACCAAAATTTCATAAAACCAAAGGACTTGGGATAAGCAATGAGAAATTCACGAAAATATCATAGCCCTTGATCAAGGAGCGATCTGAACCATTGATCGTCTAGAGAGAATTTCGCAATTTTGGATACCGGGAGTCCGAGAGGTAAGATTTTGGGAGACTAGAGGTCCTGAGCCACAAAGTCTCGAAAGCGTTGGGACCATTCATCGCTAGAGGAAAAGTGGTGGAGGATTGAGGTTTCGGTAAAATTCCCAAAGGGAGCCATTTCGGCACTCCTGGTACTGGGGATGCGAAGGGAAAGAGTTCAGAACTCTTGACCACCCCCCCCAAAACTATGAAAAAGGATCAGGGCTATAGGATGCAGATTGGATCGTGGTCGTTGATCTCTCAATAGTGGCACATCGATATTTTGGTTACTAGGAAGTCAAAGGAGCAAGGATCGGGCAACCCTTGCATCACGGGATTGCGAAACGCGAAATCCCGAAGGCGCTGAAGGGACACGATAGGAATCCAACATTTTGGCATACTGGGATTCAACATTTTGGAAGTCCTAGAGAGGAATCTGGACTCTCGAGGATAAAAACCATGAAGTCTCAACAATGTGACACAAAGAGGAGTGGGGCTAGAGTCATATTGAGATATCGAGAATTGGTATTTCGGGAATCTCGCAGACAAAAAGTTAGAACGCTTGACATCGAGAGTTCTGAAGTCGTGAAATGTGACGAGATGGGGAGACACCTCCTTGGAGGAGAATGTCAGGAATTGACATTTTGACATTTTAGAGGTCGGCATTTCGGCCTATCAGGTTTCGAGGAATCGAGGAACCAGAGTTCCTTGCAATAGAAATCTCGAAATCGAGAAATGTGAAGCACCTTTTAGTTCGGATCGTGGTCACTGTCGGTGGTCACATGAGGAGAAGGCGTGAACCAGTATGATGAATACTTAGTTGTGTTCAATCGTACTTGAGTGCATGAGGTTAATGCATTGTGAAGCTTCATAAAGGAAGCCTGATNACACCCACAGTCAGTTGGTTGGCGACAACCTGTAATAGATAAGTGATTTCTTACTCTATGTAATTTAGCTATAACTGGGCATGAATTTGGTTATATGGTGTATGTTTCAGGAATTGTGCTTGATTTATGAATGGATATGTTGTGTCTCTTTATTTACTGCTTGGCTGTATAATTAGGCCAGTAAAAGATTATATGGATAGAACATGATTGGTACTCATAAATACTTGTGTCCTGAGGCGGCTTGAGTTAGAGCCATGAACGGTGAGTTCGTTGACCTTAGGCATAGTCTCATGTACACATGCCAACCTTCCTAGTTGTCTAGAGTCCCTTGGAGGATGAATTATGTTAAGCTCGGGAGAGGTAGTGTAGTTATGCACAGGCTCCCTGTGAGGCAAGTAGAGACCGAGACTCACTCAAGTCCTAGACTTGAAGAATGAGCGCAAGGGGTGCATGGAAGACTCTTCTAAGAGTCAAGCCCAAGAGAAAGCACACAAAACTTTTAATTCCTTCATAGATAAGAAAGCTCAGGAGGGACAACATTGTTCGTAAGTGTTGGTGAGACCCAATAGTCGGCTTGCAGTAGAAGATCGAAGGCTCAGACCTTTGAAGCGTTGGAATATTCTAAGATCAGGAAGAAATCCAAATCTTAGGAGGAAGAGTAACAATATCCCTTAGATCAACTGTAGAGTGTGGATCTAGACCACTGAAATCCTACGTCCAGACACACAGGATAACATGCAAGAGGAGAGGATATGAACGGATGGTATAGAACCATCAGATTTGGAGCAGGGACCGACAGTCGTTGGATCCAGAGATAGGCGCATGAAAGAAGTCTCGAAATCACTTCAATTGTTGGATCGTTGGAGGACAGGTGGCGAACATCCAAAAGCCACTGGGGTTTCGGCACTTAGGCGTATAAGGGTGGTGAAGAACGAGTATTTGTAATCACCAAAATTGTGAGGGTTATTCTAGATTGTTAGATCCAGGGTGACACATGGTAGAGATATAACCCATCAGAGTTTCAACATCCAGGATATCTAAGGGCAAGTCTCTTGTACTCGCCAGTCCCGAAGTCCTGACTTGCAAAACCCCGAAATGACATAGTATGTCTAGAGTTTGGATGTTTCGGTGTTTCGGCACCCGAGAAACCCAAGGGTTAGTTCCCTTGTACTCTCCGGTCGTAAAACCCCGAAATAATAATAGCACGAATAAGTCTTGATTTCTTGGTATTTTGGCACCTGGGATATCTAGAAGTAAGTCCCTAGTACACGCCAATCCTGAATTCCCGACTTGTGAAATCCCGATACAGCTTAGCGCATGTAGATTTGGTTTTTCATCACCTGGAAAACTGAAGGGTATGAACCCAACCCCTCGTCCTATTCTACTGCGAAAACTCGGTACGCAAAACTCCGAAAGGTGGGATGCCAAGTTTTAATCTGAGGCATTGTTAGATGTGACAAATTGTTGGTCCCTTTCAGATTTTGACACTTCGAGAGACAAGAGAGTAGAGGAACACATGCATCATGATTTCCTGAATCGCAAAAGCCGGAAACACCTCTCTGGTAAGGCCTGTGGTCATAACCAACGATCACATGGGTAAGGATAAGGGATGGTAGGGTCTGCATTAGGCCCCATAGGAATTCGGGGATTCTGTTCCTCAGTGAAAGGAAGGAAAAAGCCAAAAAATATTAGTTCCCGTAGTTGGTGTGTGACAAATTGGCATCAGAGCATGGTTACAACACTTGGCCTACTTGGGCTCATGTACGAGTTGTGTAAGGAGATGTTGTTATCTGCATTTACTCCTTGAGGAGAAGGGCTGCAGATTGAACTTATGATTTTGGGATTTCTTATTGAATTCCAGCAAAGGAATTATATTGTTCCTTTGTCAAAATGATAACTACTCTTATAGGAGTAGGAATGCACTGATCAATATTACTGATAAGACTTGAGTGTGAATAACAGAGGTGGAATAAATTGTGCTATGAAGTTGCACTAGCTAGAAAAGGGACATGAGCTGATTTTTTCTGTTATAGTGTGACGATGGCTACCTACTAAAGAAGGTAGAGTCTCTTGCAATTGAGATGGCTGGTTAGGTAAGAATTAAGATGCAAATGAAGAAATCCTTCATGATTTGGGAAATTTGGTAAGGACTGGTAGGATCCTTAGGAAGTTATGATTACTGTGTTATTAAAAGACTAAAATCTGAGCCTATAACTCCTCATGATTGAGAGGACTGATGAAAATATGTAGGGTCAGATTACCTGACCTATTTGAGAATCTGTTTGAGCAAGATTAAGAGGAGTCCTTTGGGACTATTGCTAATTCCAAAGAGTGACCCTTGTTGGTTGTTCCCATAAAGAGAAGGTAATATTTGTATGAGTTATGACTATGAGATTAGTCATGTAAGTAACTTAAGTAACTTAAAAGCTCAGAAGAGATAGCGGGATAAATCCTTCAGAAAAGAGTTTTGAAGATTGGATAGGATTGGGAGTCAAGATCCATTAAGAAAGAACCAAAATGTTTCAAGTTGTTCGATCTCAGAGAAGTAGCACACTGTTTAGTTGCGAGGACATACCAAAATTTCATAAAACCAAAGGACTTGGGATAAGCAATGAGAAATTCACGAAAATATCATAGCCCTTGATCAAGGAGCGATCTGAACCATTGATCGTCTAGAGAGAATTTCGCAATTTTGGATACCGGGAGTCCGAGAGGTAAGATTTTGGGAGACTAGAGGTCCTGAGCCACAAAGTCTCGAAAGCGTTGGGACCATTCATCGCTAGAGGAAAAGTGGTGGAGGATTGAGGTTTCGGTAAAATTCCCAAAGGGAGCCATTTCGGCACTCCTGGTACTGGGGATGCGAAGGGAAAGAGTTCAGAACTCTTGACCACCCCCCCCAAAACTATGAAAAAGGATCAGGGCTATAGGATGCAGATTGGATCGTGGTCGTTGATCTCTCAATAGTGGCACATCGATATTTTGGTTACTAGGAAGTCAAAGGAGCAAGGATCGGGCAACCCTTGCATCACGGGATTGCGAAACGCGAAATCCCGAAGGCGCTGAAGGGACACGATAGGAATCCAACATTTTGGCATACTGGGATTCAACATTTTGGAAGTCCTAGAGAGGAATCTGGACTCTCGAGGATAAAAACCATGAAGTCTCAACAATGTGACACAAAGAGGAGTGGGGCTAGAGTCATATTGAGATATCGAGAATTGGTATTTCGGGAATCTCGCAGACAAAAAGTTAGAACGCTTGACATCGAGAGTTCTGAAGTCGTGAAATGTGACGAGATGGGGAGACACCTCCTTGGAGGAGAATGTCAGGAATTGACATTTTGACATTTTAGAGGTCGGCATTTCGGCCTATCAGGTTTCGAGGAATCGAGGAACCAGAGTTCCTTGCAATAGAAATCTCGAAATCGAGAAATGTGAAGCACCTTTTAGTTCGGATCGTGGTCACTGTCGGTGGTCACATGAGGAGAAGGCGTGAACCAGTATGATGAATACTTAGTTGTGTTCAATCGTACTTGAGTGCATGAGGTTAATGCATTGTGAAGCTTCATAAAGGAAGCCTGATATTAATACCGATAAGGTATGAATGATATTAAACATGCAAGTAATGCACATGTATGATGTAAAAGTATAAGTATAATAGAGGTCCAATATGATTGCCCTGATAAGTGAAACGTGAGGCAAGAATTACACTTGCTAAAATTGAATGAATACCATGGATACATGGTTGACTCCGTTCTAAAGAGTCATGAAGGTTCCGTCTTGAATGATAGCTTAAGGGGAATGTACTCCATTTCCCCAGGAAAAGCCAGTGCAATTAAATGAAAGAGTAAACGAGTGAGGATGCTCTGATGTAATGGTAAGAGGCAAATGTTTATGCCTTTGAAGATCACATGAGAAGGACTGTGAACAATCCTGAGATGACTGGTTTAAAAAAAAAATGGAAATGTATGTAGGCTATGAAATATACCTACGATAGCTACATACAGGCTTAGGATTATGAAATTGGTTAAGTACATCATAGATGTAAGTTAACAAAGATGCATGTTTATATTCCTTAAGGGGAATATTTCNGAAAAAGGATCAGGGCTATAGGATGCAGATTGGATCGTGGTCATTGATCTCTCAATAGTGGCACATCGATATTTTGGTTACTAGGAAGTCAAAGGAGAAAGGACCGGGCAACCCTTACATCACGGGATTGTGAAACGCGAAATCCCAAAGGCACTGAAGGGACACGATAGGAATCCAACATTTTGGCATACTGGGATTCAATATTTTGGAAGTCCTAGAGAGGAATCTGGACTCTCAAGGATAAAAACCACGAAGTCTCAACAATGTGACACAAAGAGGAGTGGGGCTAGAGTCATATTGAGATATTGAGAATTGGTATTTCAGGAATCTCGCAGACAAAAAGTTAGAACACTTGACATCGAGAGTTCTGAAGTCGTGAAATGTGACGAGATGGGGAGACACCTCCTTGGAGGAGAATGTCGAGAATTGACATTTTGACATTTTAGAGGTCGGCATTTCGGCCTATCAGGTTTCGAGGAATCGAGGAACCAGAGTTCCTTGCAATAGAAATCTCGAAATCGCGAAATGTGAAGCACCTTTTAGTTCAGATCGTGGTCACTTTCGGTGGTCACATGAGGAGAAGGCGTGAACCAGTATGATGAATACTTAGTTGTGTTCAATCGTACTTGAGTGCATGAGGTTAATGCATTGTGAAGCTTCATAAAGGAAGCCTGATATTAATACCGATAAGGTATGAATGATATTAAACATGCAAGTAATGCACATGTATGATGTAAAAGTATAAGTATAATAGAGGTCCAATATGATTGCCCTGATAAGTGAAACGTGAGGCAAGAATTACACTTGCTAAAATTGAATGAATACCATGGATACATGGTTGACTCCGTTCTAAAGAGTCATGAAGGTTCCGTCTTGAATGATAGCTTAAGGGGAATGTACTCCATTTCCCCAGGAAAAGCCAGTGCAATTAAATGAAAGAGTAAACGAGTGAGGATGCTCTGATGTAATGGTAAGAGGCAAATGTTTATGCCTTTGAAGATCACATGAGAAGGACTGTGAACAATCCTGAGATGACTGGTTTAAAAAAAAAATGGAAATGTATGTAGGCTATGAAATATACCTACGATAGCTACATACAGGCTTAGGATTATGAAATTGGTTAAGTACATCATAGATGTAAGTTAACAAAGATGCATGTTTATATTCCTTAAGGGGAATATTTC
>JZKD02S2271940.1:13900-26034 GCA_000966675.3 Picea glauca
TTCCAAGTAGTGACACCTGGAGGAATTGCATAAAACAAACTAAAGAACATTGTGTACTATTTTCAGATCTTTATTCATTACAGGTACATAGTTATGATTATTTCAAGTTAGGGTTTTTGACTAATCCCAAACTAGTCATGTGAGACTAAAGAAAAGCTTGATGAAAATGCTAGTCTCTTGTTGTGAAAGTTGAGGAAGGTTTGCAGGTATGTGATCATATACACCAGGTCTATTATAGAGTTACAAATCATATTTGGATGATGAAATTGATGAGGGCTTTTGGTTAAGGTACATGTTGGGTACATGGTTGAGACAAGTAGTTGATGAGTTCGCACATACATCAGGTGTATAGTTGATGATGTTGGTACATATTGATGAGTAGTTGACACATGATTTGTACATACTTGTTACATGGTTGGAAGCACTTGTTTATGGTACAGGTTGATTACAGGTTGTTTGGTACAGGTTGGTGCATGGTTGATGCACTTGTTTATGGTACAGGTTGATTACAGGTTGATGCATGGTTAAGGTTTATAGCGGTATATCTCATAGTGATAGTGTGACAGTGGTTCCATCATTCTACTTCTACTTCAGGGCGGTTGGACGGAGCAAGGACAGGTAATTGTAGCCACCTTCCGGTTGTAGTCGGAGAACATAGGGGGTTGTAGCCTCCTTCTGGTTGTAGCCAGAGAATAGGGGAGTTGGAGCTTCCCTTAGGTTGTATCCTGAGAAACAAGGGGGTTGGAGCCTCCTTCTAGTTGCAGTTGGAAAACAAAGGAAGTTGGTGCTTCCAATGAATGTAATTCTTCAAGACATATAAAAAAAAACATTCCGTGGTTTTCTCCCACTTTGGGTTTCCACGTAAAACACTGGTGTACTGTGTATGTGTATGATTGTTCATTTGTTCATTGCTTATTTACTCTGCAGTTATTGGATGATAATGCTACATTGATATAACACTTGGATTATATGGTTAAAAATGATTAAATTGCTCTATTACTGATTCAGTAATCCAACAATTGGTATCAGAGCAGGTTCCTTCAGAAATCAGTTTAACCATTGAAAGGTAGATCATGGAGAGCAACAACTTGTATAAAAATGGAATACCACAGTTCAATGGACAAAAGTATGCATTTTGGAGCATAAGGATGAAAACATATATACAGAGATAGGGATTTGAAATTTGGCAATCAATTGTAGATGGATACACAGCACCAGCAGTTCCATCAACAAATGACAAAGCAGTGAAATTCAGTCAGAATAATTCCAAAGCCAAAAATGGACTTTTGAATGGTCTTAGTGAAACGATATCCACCAAAGTTGCACATTGTAAATCCGCTAAATAGATTTGGGACAACCTTCAAAATATTTATGGAGATTCAAAAGTCAAAGCAACAAAGCTTCAAACTTACAGAGGTCAGTTCGAACAACTTAAGATGAAGGAAGATGAGAATATTGCAGCTTACTTTTTATGAGTTGATGAAATAGTAAATGCAATCATAGGATAGGGAGAAGAAATCAAAGAATTTGTAATTGTTCAAAAATTACTAAGATCTCTTCCTATGAGATTTGACCCTAAGATATCAGCACTAAAAAAAAGATCAGATCTAAACTCAATAAGCATGGATGAATTACATGAAATTTTCACAGCATATGAAATGAGAACTGAACAGAAAAATCCAGATATAAAAGAAGCAACCTTCAAAGCATCCAAAAAGTCAAAGCAAAAGGGAAGGCAAAAAGAAGAACATAGCAGCAACAGTGACGTCTCGGAAGATGATGAAGAGTGGCCAACTTTGTCAAAAGACTGAACAAGGGAATCGACGGTAGGTATGGAGGTAAACTTCCTTTAATTTGCTTTAATTGTGATGGTATTGGTCATTTTGCTAACAAATGTCCTTATAAGAAAAAAAAATGATGAGGGTTATTCAAAAGACAAACAAACATATAAAGGCAAAAGAACCACAAAGAGCTTATGCACCAAAGAAGACATCTCATCATCAAATGAAGATGAAGTCAGTGGCAGTGAGACAAAAAGAGTTCTATTCATGGCAGTAGAAGACTCTGATAAAGAAGACTCCGAAGAAGAATATGAAGAAGCCGAAGAAGAATATGAAGAAGTCGAAGAAGAAATTGAAGAGACAGAAGTTGACTACCGTGAGAAATTAATGTGTGCCATAGAAGTTATCAGAAGAGAAAAGAAGAAAAACAAGAAACTATAAACATAACTAGAAAAGAAAAAAAACACGCAAGAACTAGAACAAATGATCACAAATTTGAAGGTTCAAATAGAAGAAGATAAAAAAATTGAAGAAGCACTCAAAGAACAACTAGAAGAAAAAGACAAGGTCATTGGAAATTTGGAAGCATAGATTGTCACATTAAGAAAAAATCTTCAAAAGAAAAATATGTATAACAACTCAAAAGTTTTGGATGACATTATCAGCAGTAAAAAATCACATCATGACTAGTTCGGACTTGGATACAATCAGACAGAAAAATGATCAAGCTCCAAAACAACAGAGCAAGAAACATATCCAAAAAGATTTGTAGAAACAATCAAGGGGGATAGGAAGATCTACAAGGAAGATTACAGGGACACTCCTCCAGTGAGAAGTTTCAAATTTCAGAATCAACAACCGACAAATAGGCCTCAGAAAGAAGAATAATTCATAAGAGTACCTCATTTCAGAAGATCTTCAACTCCCAAGTATCAAACTATATTTTTTGGTTTATGTTATGCATGTAATAATTTTGGACATAAAGCTGTGAATTGTAGAGCTAGCAACAGGAACAAAAACAGCTTTGAAAGTCATACACAAAGGGGTTATCCAAGAAGGCCTAGTGAAACATAGAGAAGAAGTTACAATAGGTTTGAATCTTTGAACCCTGAAGTGGAATGTTACAAATGTAACAATTTTGGACACATGGCCAAAGATTGTAGAATGACAATCCCTCCTAGAGAACCGCAACAAAATAACAACAGTCACAGACAGGAACCTCAGAAAAAGATATGGATAAGAAAGGAGGATCAATATAGCAATAAAGAATGCACACTCGCTCTACAAGCTAAGCAGAAGAAACGTGGTTGGTATGTTGACAGTGGGTGTTCAAAACACATGACAGGTGTTAGAGACAGGTTTCTTACATTACGAAAGGAAAGAGATGGACCAGTCTCCTTCGGAAATGATGATTCAGCCAAAATCATTGGAAAAGGCACAATCAGAATTGGGAACAAGAATACAAAGGCAAAAAATGTTCTACTAGTAGAAGATATGAAACATAATCTTCTAAGTGTGAGTCAAATGTATGACCAAGGTCATAAAGTTACTTTCGATTCACAAAAGTGCGAGATAAGAAAAGAAGGTTCAAGAAAATTGATTTCTACAACTGCGAGAACTTCAAGCAACATATATGTGTTAAGTGAAATTGGAAATGAAAAGTGTTGTCTAGGAAAGGAAGATGAAAGTTGGATATGGCACAAAAGAATGGGTCACATACATTTCGATAACCTTGTCAAAGTCAGCAAAAGAGAAGCAATCAGATAAATGCCCCAGATCACGAAACCAACCAACACTTTATGCAAGCATTGTCAACGAGGAAAGAAAACAAAGACCAGGTTCAAATCAAAGGAATATTCAACGACAAGACCACTGGAAATTGTGCATACTGATCTAGTTGGACCAACCACAACAAAGGGCTTAAAAGGTGGGTAAATATTTTATGTTAATAGTTGATGATTATACAAGAATGACCGCAGTTTGCTTTCTCAAGAATAAGTCAGAAGCTTTTGAAAACTTAAAGATCTACAAGGAAATGGTTGAAAATGAAATGGATTCAAAAATCAAATGCTTGAGATCTGATAATGGAGGAGAGTTCACTTCAAAGGAATTTATGGACTACTGCAACAGTCATGGAATAAAAAAGAAATTCTTCGTTGCTAGGACACCTTAACATAATGGAGTTGTTGAAAGAAAGAACAAGACAATATAGGAAATGGATCGAACAATGCTAATGGATTCCAAATTGACAGATATTTTTTGGACACAGGCAGCGCATACAATAGTTCACATTCAAAATAGAGTAATGCTCAGAAACAACACTGACAAAACTCCTTACGAGCTATGGAAAGGAAGACCGACAAATGTAAAGCACTTGAGAGTTTTTGGAAGCAAATGCTACATCAAAAGAGAAGATGGCAGAATGGGAAAGTTTGACTCTCATGTGGACAAAAGAGTACTTGTTGGTTACTCAAGTACAAGAAAAGCATACAAGTGTTACAACCTGAGATTGAACAAAGTGGTGAAAGCATCAACGTAACAATTGATGAAACAGGTAGACAAGAATTAAAGGAAGAAGAAAATGAATCAATGGAACAGCTTTACGAAGAAGAAACAAAAGATGAAAAAGAAGGGGAAGACGAAGAGGATCTGACAAAAACAGAAGAGCAGGTTTAGCAAGTAACTCCAAAAACACCTAGCAGACGAGTACAGAAGAATCATCCTTCAAATCAGATTATCGGAAACAAAGACGCAGGAGTTGAGACTAGAAGAAGAATCCGTTCACCAGAACAAACACACCTAACACTCACATCTACGATTGAACCAACCAATTTTGAAGAGGCCAGCAAGGATGAATTTTGGAACAAGACCATGGATGAAGAATTGGATCAAATAGAGAAAAATGACACTTGGGAATTGGTTCCAAGACCAAAGGATAAGAATGTGATCGACACAAAGTGGGTATACAGTAGTAAATTGAATGAAGATGGACAGGTCACAAGGAACAAAGCTAGATTGGTATGTAAAGGATATGCATAGGTTGAAGGAATCGACTTTGAAGAGACATTTGCCTCAGTTTCCAGAATGGAAGCAATCCGATTGCTTTTAGCTTATGCATGCTCCAAAAATATAAAGTGTATCAGATGGGCGTAAAATCAGCTTTTTTGAATGAGGAACTTGAAAAAGAAGTCTACATTGAACAACCAGAAGGATTTCAGTTGTCAGAGAACGCAGATTATGTGTGTAAATTAAAGAAGGCCTTGTATGGTCTAAACCAGGCTCCTAGAGCATGGTACTCTAGACTGGATAAATATTTACAACATCCAGGGTTCAGAAAATGAAGTGTAGACAACAACCTCTACATCAAGGTAATTCAAGATATTATCTTATTAATTGAAGTTTATGTTGATGATATTATTTTTGGTAGTGATGATGACAGGTTAAGCCAGAAATTTTCAAAGGATATGCAGAATGAATTTGAAATGTCATTACTTGGAGAACTATTCTTCTTTCTGGGACTTTCGATACGTCAAAGCAACCAAGGAATTTTTATTTCTCAAACCAAGTATATCATAGAAATGCTAAAGACGTTCGAAATGGAAGATTGCAAACCAGTTATCACTCCCATGCAAACCAGTTGCAAGTTAAGCAAAGACGATGATTCAAAGTCTACAGATCAAAGACAATATAGGTCAATGATTGGTAGCCTACTATATGTGACAACATCCAGACCAGATTTAATTTAGACAGTTGGACAGGTGGCACGATTTCAAGCAACACCAAAGGAATCACATGTGTTAGCAGTGAAAAGGATTTTCAGATATCTCAAAGGAAGAAAAGAGTTTGGATTATGGTATCCAAAAGGAAATGATCTATCTCCTATTACCTACATAGATGCAAATTGGGCAGGTTGTATTCATGATCGACGAAGCATCAGTGGAAAAACGTTATACTTGGGTGAGTGTTTAGCATCATGACTAAGCAATAAACAATCATCAATATCTCTATCTACAGCCGAGGCAGAGTATATTGCAGCAGCAACATGTTGTACACAAGTTCTTTGGATGAAACAAACTCTGACAGATATACAGGTTGAGTATGATGAGCCTGTTATCCCTGATTTTTAGGGATAACTAGGAGATCATGTCTCGAGGCCCACAAGTCCTAGACATGGAGTATCGAGAGCAGGATTGCCCTGAACATGGCCCTGGAGGGCCCATCCTTCTTCTCTCTCATCAGATTTGTCTTGTCAGCAGCAGCAACATCCATCACCATCGGCTTGGTCTTGTATTGGAGAAGGCTCTTGCTCCATGAGGTAATTGGTCTAGGTATCATGGTGTCACTTTTAATCATTATAACCTTTGAATGTATGCATCTGATCCCTTTATTTTTGACGATTGCTTGGATTTTACATTAGCCCACTTGACCATGCTTGGGGAAATTGACTGGGTGCCCTAGCAAGCCTATACCCATAGGTTTTGGTTTGCCATTGGGGGATTTCTGAAGGGCCATCGTCCGCTCCCATCATACTTTCACCTTTTCATCTTATCTCCCGCTCATCTATCCCATTCCCCTTGTTCGGGCACTAGGATGACCTGTTTGTAGGGCTGCACCTTATCTCGTGGGAAGAAGGGGCTAAAGGCCTAGAAGGTAAAAGCAGTTGGTAAAAGATAAAAGAGTAGAAATAAAACCTTGAGATGCGTCACCCAGGGATCCCCGAGAAGGAAATAAAAGGCCTCTCAGCAAGAAACAAGAGGGACCCAAGAAAAATAAACAAACAAGACCTAATTAAGAGGATAGGGGGTCTCATCACGAGCCAGCCTATTATGTTCATGGGTACCTAGCATCATGACATTGCCATCATCCGGTTACCACGCCAGGGCAATGACCTTTGGTTGCATGGCCAAGGGAAAAGGGGTCTCATCACGAGCCAACCTTATCATCTCTGTGAAAGTACTTGTGGGTAACACTGTCAGCTCTGGTCACCAAGCCAAGGCAGTGTCCTCCGATTATTCCTTGGATAAAAAGAATGAAAAGAACAAAAAACAAATAAAGAAAAGAATAAAAGGCAAAAGGGGCTTAGAAAAAACTTGCATCCATGACAGGTACAACTCGCCTTCTACAAAGGCACCCACAGATAAAACCATGCACCCCTGGCTCTCACTCTTCCCTATGTCTAGACATCCCTTTGCCACACCACATCACTTACATGGCTTGGATGAGAACCCTTGGGAAACTTTCCTTTTCTTATGGATACTAGCCCAATAGGTTATCTTGCTCATTTTCCTCAGATTTGTATTGTAGGATTTTGTAACGTCTTTGAGCTGTTGAATGATATATCAGGGTTTTCGTGCATATGTTTGATAATACTAATGATGAAACATGATTGACATTGCTATGATCCCTGTGACTAATGAACCCATGGAGGGAAAATTTTTCAATGTGCAGGACCATGCCCGATGGACAGGTACCAGTTGAACCGGTACACATGGGGAGATGATTAGTTTGGACCTCCATGGGGCTGAAGAGCCCATCAGATGGTTGCTGAGACCTCGTCAGAAGGGCACAGATAGGACAACATTTGACCAAGGTTTTGCACTAGAGAAGAAGAGGACGTTCCATCAGGGACACTTTGGCTGAGCCAGGCCTAGGGCGATTGACCCACTAGCAGTGGAACATTGGCCCCAGATGATCCAGGACATTACCAGAGGGCTTCTGACGTCATCATGAGCGTATGGAAGATGGACAGGATTGTTGGCACGTGTGGCAGCTTGGAGAAGCACAAGGAGGGCTAACGTTTGGTTTCCATATGTTGCACTAGCCCCAAAAGGGCCTAACGTCTCCCTCAAGAGGGCTTGACGTCTCAGCTTTTGCTCATTTAGGGTTTTAAAAGGAACATTTAATGTAAAAACAGTATGATTTTGTTTTAGAGCCTTGTTGGCTAATTTTTATGACCTAAATTCAATTAAAGGTCATCATACAGTATATATTGAGGAGTTTTATCCTCATTTTGACATAACACACAACTCACTCTCTTGTGAGATCTGATTTTTGCGCCCTTGTTGGGGTGTTTCATCTTTTAAGTGAGGCGCACTTGTTGAAGGAAGGCTTTTCTTGGCATTTTTGGCATTTCTCTTGAAAGAAGGTTTACAACTAGGGTTTGCTATGTTATTTCATCATGATATGTAAGTGTTTTTTCTTCAAAACTTCTTAATTGAATGGTTGTAGTCTATTATTCTTGCATTTATTTATAAACCTCGCTGATTTGAAACCCTAGGTGACAAGCACAAAAGTAGGTCCTTGTTTCATGCCCCCCTAAAAGAGAAATATTCAGCCATTGAAGAATGAAGGAAGAGCCTAGCCATTGCTACACTCTTATTGCTTCTTCCCTTGTGCTAGCCGTACCTTTTAAAGGTCAAGAAAGAGGAGACGTCCTTGGCCTAGGTTATCTACACCTAGGGCCGTCCTACTTTTAGGGTTTGGTGATAGGGCCTTGTCTTTGCAACACTCTCCCTCACCTTGCCTTCTTGTCTTGACTTATCTTTTATGCTAGCCGTTTTGCCAAGTTTGACCTAAGGAAGGAGGAAAGAGCACGAGGCCTTGCCTAAGCAACACTAGAGTGAGGCTCTTTCCCCTAGGGTTTTGATTCTGGGGCCCTGCCATTGCAGCACTTCAGAACCCTTCCCTCTAGTCCTTAGCCTATTCCCTTCAACCTTTGTGCCCTCTCTTAAATTGACTCCATTTACCCTTAGGCATTGATCTCAGATCCCCAATGTTGAAGTGATAGTGCTCAAACAACTCTCAAAACTTTTATAATTTGAAACCCTAACTAACTACTAACCCTAATAAGGCTGACGTCACACTTGGTTATTCCATCTTGATGCAGCATTTTCTGTTGATAAGCAATTAGATGGTGTTTTAAAGCATTTATTGAGTAAGAGATTGATTGGATACATTGTTTGCAACATCATCTCAATATTTATTGATGAATTGATATCGTTCCATTGCTATCATTGATAAGCACTGATTTCGTCAATATCTGTTGTATAATTGCTAATATATTGATATCAGATAGTTATATGAAGTACTAACCCATTGAATCATAGCCTGCATATATTGTTTTGTTGTTGTTTTGTTCCGGGCAGGTGTTCTCATTTGGGACTACTCTTCATTATTGGCTGATTAGCCGGACTATCTGATCTTGGTGGTAACCTGTGAGGAGGGACTTTTACTTTGACCTTTATACCTTGGCCTCTTCAAAACCCTAGGTTACCGGGGACGTCTCCCCTGGGCTAACCTCCCTGAATAGAAAGAACCTCCCCATTGTGGTGACATTGGGTGGGGTAGGTTCCTGTTACCCCAGTTTGGCCCTTATCATCTAGCCTCTTGACCTAGCTACAAACTATGCGATAACTTTTTGGCGCCATTGCTGGGGAACACTGAGTCAATTCTCCTCAAAACGAAAAATCTTTTCGGTAAGCTTTGCCTCTAGATGCCTTTATCCTACAAGCTTACCTGGCGACTCCACTATTGTGTTTTCCCTTATCTTTTGATAGTTTCAAGAAAATTATCTGGTGACTCCACTGATGACGAAGCCAACAATGACTTCACAATGGGATCCCGGGAACTACAAGCCTTTAGACATGAGCAAAATCTCAGGATACCCAAGACAAATGCCCCCGATATCCGAAAGATGGTTCCCTAGATTCACTGGTGGCGATGGGGAAAGAGCTGACTTTCATATGGATGACTTTTATTCTTATTTTAGACTCCACCCTGTCAATGATGATGCCAAAGATGTAGTGATGAAACTTGTTTCCACCCCTCTTCGTGGAAATGCTAAAAAATGGTACGACAACCTTCCTAATGCTAGCATCACCTCTATGAACCAGTTGGAAGGAATTTTTCTCGAAGAATGGGGTATTCAGTTAGAAGACATCTCAGTACTACTAAAAAATGTTGAGCACATAAGACAAAATGAGAATGAAACCCTCTGGAACTTCCAGAGTAGGTTTGAGAGCACTCTATATCATATTCCTGAGGGCCATCGTCCTAAAAACAAGTACGTTCTCCATCTATATACCCATGCGCTCCTGGCACACCTAGGTTTCCCTCTCAGTAAAAGGAGCCCAAGTACGCTCGATGAAGCTTACAGCATGGCTAAAGAAATTGAACAGAACATCTCTCTATCCGGGATAAAGGATCTCTTTACTTTATAGGTAATTTTAATATGGGAAGTTTGTTTTCCAGTGAAAATTTTATTGACAATATCCAAGAGGAAGGGAAAGAAACCATCATTCAACGTGGGATTGCTGAAGACATGGCCGAGGAAACAGAACCTAAACAAAATGATGAAGTATCAACCTGTGCCCCTCCCTCTGATGAAGCAATCCATGAGCTTGTTCCTCTTGCGCAACAAAAGGGAGATGAGATTAGTTGTTTTCCTTTTCAGGATTCCAATGACACCTTGCTCCATGTCTTAGGAAATGAAGGAGAAATGAAAGCCTTGAACAAAATCAATTTTCCTTGTTGTATAATCAAAGACGAAGAAGCAGTGCATGAGGATGAAAAAGTAACGCATGCTGAAAACACCAGAGTCCTCGAAGTCCCTGCACAAGAAGAAACAGTAAGTTGCCCTCCTCCCCTAGTTTTTAATGATGTTTTGCTTTATGACGAAGGAAATAAGGAGGAGGCAAATGAGTCTTCAACACCTGCATGTTATGACACAGATAGTGACACTGTTGATAACATTGATGAGTTCATACATGTTGGGAGACGTAGGTGGGATATAGTTGGCTATGACCTGGGTCCCATCTTTGACACTGAGAGTCATTTCCAAGTGTTTCCCTTGCAATTGTCTCAACAGATTATTTTTGATCAGTGGCAACAAGGAGATGAGGTTATTACCCATACTCTCCCAAAACCCAAGCATGACCTAATACATTGTTTTCCTAATGATTTTCGGTCATACCTTGAGGACTTTGATGACTATTCCTCTGAGCATTTGGATTTATTTTATGAAGATGATTGTCAATCACCTCTCTGCTCGGATTTTGATACAAGTAAGAACATTGTTTACCTAAAAGAAGTCTCTCATGACTTTTCACTCCAACCACCTGTTATTACTTTACCGTGCTTGTCCATTAAAGGTGTGGTTGGGAAGTATATTTTTAATGTTGATTTTCCTCTTAGGAAAACCCTAGACTCTAAGAGTTGGTTGGGTACTGCAAGTTTGAGTCGGTTATCCCAGTTTTTCGATTTTCTCTTGATAGCCTGCCAGTCGTTTGCTAGATCTTTGTCGATCCCTCTCTTGACTTCAGAGGATGAGGATGTCCTAGGTAATCAGTTTGCAATCCCTTTGAGTCAATTTTCTGAGCCTTGCATTTCTCATAACCCTTTCTTGAAGTGGATTGAGTACTTTCCTCAGAGATGGACTTGGCAAGATTTTATCCCTCCCACCTGCCTCCATGAGTCAGACTTTGAGATTTCCGATCATATGATATACATTCTAACTCATGACATTTTTGTGCTTAACTTATCATTATTTTGGTTTATGACAAAGCACAAAGGCAGGTACGGTGGGACATTGTTGGATTGGCTTCACTGGTTGTTTGACTACACCAAAATCCGACCTACAGGTAAATGCAGGTAAGTACTTTACTTTATATTCGCATTTATGATTTCTACATATATATCTATGTATGTTGGGGTGGCATTACCACCCCATTTTTATTACTGATGCCCCTATCGAGTTGAGCAAGTCTGCAGGTTATGCCAGAGATGTTGAGGTTCTCATCAATGTTGCCAGAATCGGATCGGAACCGGCAAAACCGGCCGGTCCGACCGGTTTCAGACCAAAACCGGTTCAAACCGGAGCAGAGAACCGTTTTTTACCAGTTCCGTACGGAACCGGTTTTTTTCCTTGAACCGGCCGGTTCCGTACGGAACCGGTCAAAACTGCTAAGAGGCCCGCGGACACAAATTTAAGATGTTTTTTTATTTTTTTTAAAAGTTTAGGGTTGGGGCCAAGCTTGGGAAGCTTCTAGAATTTTCTAGAGCTCCTAATAAACCTATAAAACCAACCCCACCCCCTCTCTTTCACTCACACTACTCATTTGGCTTCTCATGAGTTTTTGAGCTAAGTGGGTTTCTTGAGTTTTAGAGAGTTGATTGTGTGGCTGAGTTGGAGAGGTTGCTAGCTTGCTTTGGAGAGGTGATTGGTGGGCTCATTTGAAGAATTATTTTGCCTCTTTTCTTGAGGTTTATTTGGAGAGTTATTTTGCCGAATTTGGGAGCATATTTGGAGCTATTTTGGAGCATATTTCTTGGACAGCTTTGGAGCTTCTTTCTTGG
>JZKD02S2271951.1:0-11049 GCA_000966675.3 Picea glauca
TGCGTGATGAAAAAGCAAAGAAATAAAAAGTATTGACCCTCCTTTTACCTTGTTGTGTTGGCAAGATGTATGTTCAATGGAGGGAAAGGGAGCATGACGCCGCCAATGAGTTAGTGGTTGCAGATCCGAATGTTGTGGTCGTGCTGACGCAATGTGGGTTGGTAAAATTCTTTTTATGTCCGTTCATGCACGTGCAACCAAGGCTAGTGGATGCCTTGGTTGATTACTGGCACCCTGATGCAGAGGTGTTCATGCTAGAGGGGCAATCCTTGGTGCCCACCACCGAGGATATTTACTTTCTGACTGGCCTCTCAAGGAGAGGGGAACCAGTCAACTTTCAGACTTTTCCTGCAGGGCTGAGCAAAGTCTCGGAGCTGATAGATGAGTATTGTGAGGCTGGGACCGAGCATAGAGGCTCCTCGGTACCTGTTAGTAGGATTACTAGCCTCGCCCTACAGACTATTTTATTGCTCATTGGGCGGATCACCGGATCAGCAGTCGTGCATCAGGCTTCGCGCACACAGATGAACTGTGTGATCCAGTGCATGAATGCACAAATTTTTTATTGGAGTACCACACTGTTGGAGTGCATGAAGATTCAATTGACAGCTTGTCGACAGCGGACACACAGGAACTTCGGGTTTGGGAACATCCTGTGTTCATTCTTTTTCGAGAGAGTTATGTGCTTCAGTCCTCGGCTGACAGTACGAGGACATCTGGCCACTTTCCCCGCAGTAGGCAGATGGGCAGTGTTACTGTCGCGATAAGGTGGTGGAAGGACCGTGGAGGCCTTCAACGATGACTTTTTTTCTTGGCTGTCACGACAGATCCTGGCTATAGAGGACTACCCATATGTGGGGATCGACTTCTCCAGAGATCCATTGATACCAGTGCCTCCTGGTGAGGAGCGAGGGGAGATGGGTAAGTCTCCACCTGTATAGTTTTTTTGTTTGCATATGTAATTTTTATGTCTTTGTTTTTGATATATATATCATGTTTTTGTATACCAGAGTTTTTGATGGGTGAACATTTATTGCATGCAGATGTGGGACCCGTGCGACCTGCTGACTATGCGCGGAACAAGTGTCGCCCACGGCCAGAAGTCGCAGCTGCCACCGCTAGGGGAGAAGCAGTAATAGGGAACCTCCCAGCAGGAGAGGCCGAGAGGGTTCTTAGGCGAATTGAGTGGAACTTCACTGCGCTCACTCGCACAGTTCCCATGGCAGAGATAGAGGACCTACCGCCGTCCATGCAGACTCATGTTGTGGGGGAACCTCAGACATGGGTTCGATTGTTTAGGCATTTAGCCCAAGATGTTCATGATTATAACAGGGCCCATAGGCCCTGAGCAGACTTTTAGACTTTTATGTGCCACGAGCACTGATATGTATATACTTTTTAAGGGCATAAGCCCAGTGGCTTGTTACTGTTCCCACTTTTGAGGTGCTTGCGCCCA
Source organism: Picea glauca (assembly GCA_000966675.3). Taxonomy (NCBI): domain Eukaryota; kingdom Viridiplantae; phylum Streptophyta; class Pinopsida; order Pinales; family Pinaceae; genus Picea; species Picea glauca. The sequence continues at coordinate 1,457 of JZKD02S2271951.1, forward strand.
TCTATGTACTCTGAGGATTTTATGATGTTTATATATGGTTTTTATCTCTTTTTTGTGTCTTATGGATTATGTGTGAAAAAATGTATTTACATGTTTATGTTCATGATCTTTTTATATGTGGGCGAGATGCCAATCTAAAATGTGATTAGCTAGAGTATCTGTGATTTGGTTGAATCTCCTAGGAACATGAAAATATGTGATATAATCAAAGTTGCATTCTAAGAGATGTACCCTAAGGAATCATCGATGTAAAGTTGGATCATGAACCCGATATATCATGTTTAGCTGTGACACAACCAGCTGAGCGTCTAGATAGACCCAGAGACGAGAGATACTCAATGACAATGCGTCACGAAGCAACTCAATAACTACACTATACTCGGAAACATTATTTGTGGTGTCACCTAAGCATATTCCTCTGGAAGATAACAACTAACCCTGTGGTGTAAAGATTACCCAAGCTGCGGAGGGAAGCCTCTGTGTGTGTCGACTAGCATCGTCTGCATACCCAACGAACACCTCGGACTCACTTGACATCTACCATATTGATGAAAGATAACATCAATGACACATCCATAACACTTTTTAAAAGAAATGTAAAAAGTAATAGTACAAAGACTATACATATGTTACAAAAATTTACCCACAGTGACCTTTCTATGAGTAATACTTCTTGAGGTAGAGCCCATTTCTAGGCTCCGCAAAAGCATTCCCTTCAAAATCGACCAAACAATAAGCGCCCTTTTTTAAAACCTCTTTAATAATGAAGGGTCCGAACCACATGGGTTTAAACTTTCCTGCCCCCAGGGAGTCCTTATCTTGGTCATAGACCAGGACAAGGTCGCCTTCAGAAAAAATCCGAGGACGAACGGACCTATCATATTGACACTTGACCTTATGTTTATGAGCCTCGTTGGCCAGGGCTGCATCACGACGTTGCTCATCAAGCTTCTCAAGGTGTACCAACTGCTCTTCAAGTGGAGAAGTGTCTGGCAATAACTGTACTACCAATTTCATAGATGGGATTTGACATTCAATGGGCAAGACTGCCTCCAGCCCATAAATGAGTTGGAAAGGTGAAAAATCAGTTGCAGTCTTAACAAATGTTCGGTAAGCCCATAATGTCGAGTATAACATCAAAAGCCAATTTGACTTGGCTGAGTTGATAGTTCGTTGTAGAATAGTTTTAAGGGTTTTGTTTACAGCTTCCACCTGCCCATTGGCTTGGGGGTAGTAAGGTGAGGAATGTTCTTGCCGTAACCCAAGCTTTGATGTTAATTCGGACATCATTTGGTTCTGAAAGTGACTGCCATGGTCAGTGACAATCTCTCTCGGAACATCGAACTGTGCTATAATCTGGTTCAATAAGAAGAGAGTTGCAGTCTCTCCATCATCTTTAAACATTGGCATAGCTTCGACCCACTTAATGAAGTAGTCTACAGCTATGATGATATAGTGGTGCCCCCTTGCTGACAAGGGGTTTCATGTAGTGTAATCAATCCCCCACTTAGTGAAGGGACCAACTGTGATGACAGGAAACATGGGAGATGGATGCACCCTCATCTTCCGAGAGAAGATTTTGCACGGATGGCACTTCTTGACCGACTCGATACAATCTTTCATAAGTGTGGGCCAGAAGTAACCTACTCGTAAGATCTTTTGGGCTATTGCCAACCCAGATAAGTGACCGCCACAAGCTCCTGTATGACAATCGTTGAGCACTATGACGGCCTCCTCATGGGTGATACATCAACGCAAAATGCAATCTACCCCTCTCCGATACAACGTATCATCGAGTATGACATAATTATTAACCTGATGGTGTATCCGTCGACGCTCTTCACGAGAAGCAGAGGTGGGGCACTTCAAAGTATGGAGATAGATCAGTATATCTTCGTACCAGGGGTCTGAAGATTGAATCAAAAACATATCCCCCTGGATAAGCGATTCTTCAGGCACAACGTCACCTGACTCAACCGGAAGCTCCGAAATAAGTTCTGCGAAGACCAATGACTTCTTGGACTTTGTTAAAATGAGGTCTAAGTCAAATTCTTGGAGGATGACCATCCATCTACTGATTTTTCTGTTGATAACTCATCGTGTCAACATGTACTGGAATGGATTCACGACTGGTCTTGCGAAACAGAACATAGTGACAGAACCGTTGAACAGCATGAACTGCTGCCAACACAAGTTTTTTGAGATGGGAATAATTAAGTTCCGGTCCTACGAGGCCTCGGCTCAGGTAATAGATCACGTATTATGAAAAAAAATCATCTTCCTGAACTAAAACCATGCCTATGGTTGACTCTGTGGTAGTGAGATATAATAAGAAATCTTCGTTATAATTAGGTGGTCGTAGCAGAGGTGCGGTTGTAAGGGCGTGTTTTAATGCGTCGAAAGAGCGTTGAGCGGCTTCATCCCAGAAAAAGGGAACATCTTTCTTAAGTAAACGCATAAATCCCTTGGTGATTTTGGCATAGTTGGCGATGAAGCATCGTAAGAAGTTCACCTTGCCTTGAAGAATTTGAAGTTGTAAGATTGTGCGTGGGGGGGGCAACTGGATTATTTCCTCCACCTTAAGAGGATCCACTATGATCCCTGTTGTTGACATGATGAAACCTAAGAAATGTCCTGACGTGATGCAAAAGCTGCACTTGTTGGGATTCAAGGGCATCCTGAAGTAGCGACAGCGTTCAAAGATTAGTCTGAGGTGCGTAGGATGATCCTTTCACTTGCGAGAGCGTGATGCTAAATCATCTAAATAGGCCTCGACTATATGTTTGAGGTCATGAAACGCAAAAGACATGGCCCGCTGGAAATTGGCTCCAGCATTCTTAAGGCCAAAAGGCATCTTACGATAAGCGAACGTACCCCACGGACAAATGAATGTCATTTTGTGTTGGTCCTCAGGTTTGATTTGGATTTGATTATATCCCGAAAAACCATCCATGAACGAAAAGGCTTCACAACCGGCGCATTCATCAATGATCTGGTCAATGAATGGGTTGGAAAATTATCTTTTGGACATGCCTTGTTCAAATCACGGAAATCGGTACATACACAAATCGTGCCTTGTTTTTTGTTGACCGGCACGGGGTTTGAAACCCATTGAGTCAAATGGATAGGGTAAATGAACCCTGCCTTGACAAATTTCTCAACCTCAATCTTGATGGCTGTTGCTTTCTTAGGATTGACTGGATGAAGTTTTTGTCGAATAGGCTTAGCATCAGGATACGTTGTGATTTCATGTTCAACTATTTTCAGATCGATGCATGGCATTTCCTCATAAGACCAGGCAAAAATGTCGCGGAATTCTTTGAAAAGATCCATGTAAATTTGAATCTCTTCAAGGGAGAAATCCACTCTGATGAAGACATTCTCCATGACGCCAGGGTTTCGAGAGATGTTGATAGGTATAGCTGCAGCGATAGTCACCATATTTCCCTCAGCATAAATTTCTTGTGTAGCTAAGAGATTAATGGGACATGGCTGATCTCCCGTCATGGTGATAGTGAATTCTCCTGCCTTGATTCAGCTTAACTCTGGGAGGAAATATGATCTGTGATGAAGATCCTCCCAAGGTTTGTCCAGACTAGTCATTGCTTCGATTACTGCTTCGTCAGAAGGCAAGACTAAGTCTAACGAATCAGTGTTGGCGAGAGAACCCTGAGCCCAGATAGGCTCTAGAGGTGGATCCAACTCTTGTGCGGGAGTCGGATCAGGATTAGCTGAAGCTTGCTAGACTAAAGAGTACGCTACTTCAGTGGCCAACAAGGGCATGGACATGTCGGAGTGCCCTGTCTCATCCATCGTGGCTGATGGGGAAGGAAGAATCCACGGATCCGCAAAGTAAGTCATGCGGAATGACGAAACTTGAAAAATCTCAGCCTTGTGGTGATTAGATATAAACTTGACATCGTCATGAGGAGGTGGGTAATCGAAGGTACCCATCAAGGATGGGCACAAACCAACTCCTACGTTAATGACATCGGCTTGAGGATTATCAATCATGGGAACCGTGGATGCCCCCAAAGTTGGGTCAGGTCTAGAGAAGGACAATTGAGGTCACTATCCGACCTTCATGTGGAAACAACAAGACGCAAAAAACTGTAGCAACCACAGCTTGCATAGCATAAGTCCAACTACGACCTAACAAGAGATTATAGTCGAGGGGGGCATCGACTACCTCTACCTCGACACACACAGTCTTCCCTCCTAACTGCACAGGGAAAGAAGGAATGTTTCCATGTGGTCGGAAAGAACGACCGTCGAACGCAGTGAGGAGAGTAGGTGATGGAGATAAAGCAGGCTGGCCAATGGCCTTCCAACATGCTAACGACATAACGCATGTCGAGGCACCCTCGTCGACCACCGTGCAAAAGATATTGCGTGTAAAAGTTTTCGTGGGATGAGCCACTACTATCTGAAATGCTATGTGGTAAGGCAGACGAGGTTTTAAGTCAGTTGTATCTAGCATGATGGTACCTGGGTTACAAGTCTTCGTAGATCCTAAAGCAGTCAACAAGGCTTTCCTCTGAGCAGGGCAACTTTGGAGGACCTCCAAAGCGGACATAGCATAAGGGGTTTGGGATAAATCTTCCACCACGGAGTAATTCTGGGTGGCCCTTGCATTTGGATTATGAGAAGCTTTCTTAAACGCACCCTTTGGAATGCATGTCATTGTTTCTCCCAATGTCTTCTCAATCTGCAGAGGAAGAGATGGGAGTTCAGCTTCTTTACCCTTCTCAGAGGCACTTGGTTTACTATAGTTGTGCGCTCTAGTCATTATTAAGGCATCACCCCTAACCATATATACGTTCGCGGATGAGGAATTGTTTGGGGGAGGGCAGGTCTCTTGGATGCCCCCTTCGACACTTGTAGAGGCTTGAGTTAAATTTTGCCCATGCCGAAAGGGATTAGTCAACATGGCTTGTTGTTGTTGTGTGACAAACTTTTGGGCCTCTGCAAGTCGAGGACATAGATGGGTCAGGTGGTATTCCGCACACAAGTTGCATGAATACCTCGCCTTCCGTTTTTTCGTGGTTCCCTCGCCAGCATTATCAGTGGGTTTTTTCTCCCCCTTACCCTTCTTTCATTGTTTTTTCTTCCCTTCAGGCTGATGGTTGGCCTTTGGGTTAGTCATCTACATGGAGTGCACTTTCGACGTTTGGGTAGGAGGAGAAGCCAAAGCAATAGTCTGGCTAGCCGCTGAGTGTTGGATAGATAATTGTTGCAATTGTTTTTTCAATTGCTCAGTGGGCTTGGTTTGTGCTGAACCAACAATACCGTCAGCATGTGGTCCAGCTCTCTGTCTAGTTTTATCCAGTATCGATCGTGGTGCATCCGGCAAGATGTTGTATAATAGACCAGACTAAGAATAGATAAGCTCAAACTGTTGAGCCCTCATGATGGAATCTTCTTCAGAGAAAACCCCAGAAGTTGCGACGTCTTTGGATAATTGTGGGACTAGAAGCTTAAGGAACCACTCAAGCAGGAATGTTGGTGGGACTAGTACTTTAATTAGACTCTTCTAGCGTCTCCACTCTCGAATATGATCAGAGATTGGTCTGTTGTTGTCTGTTCGAAATTGGTGAGCAACTCTGTGCCAGCGTCGTATCTCACAGGTAACTGGAAATGGTTAAGGAAGGCCATCGCCAGTTCGCCAAAGGAAGAGTATCGTGAGCGATCGAGCTCAATGTACCATTTTTTGGCACTCCCGATGAGAGTGCGTTGAAACAATCGCAACTGAACGGAGTCATCTTTCAATGATTTAGATGAACACCAAAGATGAAAGGTAGTCACGTGATCACTTGGATCTTCATTAGGCTTGGCCTCGAACTTTGGAATGTCAGAAGGAAACTTCGTTGGCATAGGAGGCCAACGTGGATCATGACAAATAGGATCATTTAACAACATTGTCAAATCTGGCAAGTGTAACGTCGCCAAGAATGGTAGTTTGGGTTACTGCTGATAGCCTGGAAAAAAGGGTCCTGGATTTTGACTGGCACCAGGTTGCTAGGAAAAGTTTGGCTGTTGGCCCGGGTTCTAGTAGAAACCATGGCTCTAACCAGCATAAGGATTTTGCATCTGTGGAGGCATCATTGGTTGATTCCCAATGAAGGACATAGGATGTTGGGCATGCATCGTGTTTGAAGGACTTTGGGAAGGATCACCCCATGTCGGTCCTGCTGGGAGAGGCATAGAAGTCTATTCGGGGTTCCATTGACTGTGGAAATAATTACCCCAGAACGGCATTCCAGAGGAGGGAATGGATCCTTTTCCTGAGTTCCAACGTCCTGGTATATGTGCCCCTGAAGCAGGAATAGTACCCTACGCCAGAGTAGACTGTCTAAATATGGGAGTGCCCCCAGATGGGAAAGCAGTGGATGTGAAAGTGTTGTTACCAAACGTCTCGTTCCAAACAAACAGTGACGAACCTACCAGCATAGTGTGCGTAGGTGTTCCTTGACTCCCAGCTCCAAATGAACTCGTGTGTGCAGGCTGCCCGGCAGACTGCTGATGGAGACCACCAAGCGAAGGGGACGAAGGAGAGATATGACCTCCAGCGTAAGGAAAATCGTTGAAAGGGACAGGAATGCCCCCAAGTTGACCTTGCAGAGGAGCGTTAGAGCTCCCTGCCCCCAAACCCAAAGTCTATAAAGTGGAGTAAGTGAGTGCAGGACTTGTACCCGAACTAGGCATACCGTATGAAAACAGAGGGCCTGTCGCACTAGGTGTGAAGGGAGGTGTGGCTGCCGCGATAGATGGGATTGGTCCACTGTGCGACGTAGTTGTGGTTGAGACCATGGTGGCTCAAACCGACGACGGAAATTTAGGAGATGCTTCTCTTATGGTAGCAACGGTGGTGGGAATGGAAGAATTCCCAGAGGAAGTAACAGCGTTTGTTTCCATAGCTGTGTGAGGCACTGACAGGCGTTCATAAAATAGGATTGGTACACTGACCGATGGCCAAGTATCAGTGGTTGGGGTTTCAACCGAGCCAAGATTGGTGGTTGATTCCTCCAGGAGTTGTTCGGGCTCAATGGTTTGTAACCTGGTTGCTTCGAAAGACCCTTGTTGGTCTAGCTTCCACCTCAAAGGTGGCGGGGGTGGCTCCAGTATAACTGACGGCAGGCCCAAAATCCTTCGTGACTGACAGAGCTCGGGATCCTCCACTGTGTGAGAATATCCAAGACACGCTAAGGTATTCTACACGTTCAAATAGTAACACACACTAAAAATAAGCCCCTAAGAGATAATACAAGCAATCACTAACTATTTTGAAGAACAGTTACAACAACCAATACTAGAGCAACTTACCGGTGCAAGTGAAACTCGAATACGGAAGCACCCTCCGGGTATACTCTGCAAAGTGTGGCCTGATGTTTGTCCTAGGTACCACAGTATACCCCCGCAGTCACCTGTGTATGTCCCTAAAAAGATTGGCAACTAGTTTGCCAGCATGCGAACAGTCACCAGGTGGGTACAGTAGATAGTCAGGTTGACCACAATGAGCATGGTATCAAGCCCGAAACCTGTCAAGGGTATCGAGAGAAAATGTTCTGGAAGACAACTGAGGACCTCAAATGGATTTGAGACCCACAAAGCCCTGTGGCAAATGAAAATGACGGAATCCCACAACAAGTCCTCGATATGTGTTCTCCACTACGCATGGTCCGGCTTTGGAGGGGTTATCTCCGCTACCTTTCCTTATGCGACCTCGTGTTTATCCCCTGTGTTAGAGGGGGGTCCCAGATAAATTCCACTTAACTGGACTTCTACACTCCCTATCACAGACTCCAATGTTTGAGTTTGAGTGGCCTTGGAGATTTTCCTCTCCAACCTAATCCAAGGCCCTAGTCCTGAACTAGTGTATGAACCCTACAAACAAAAACGTCTAATAGATTTTAAATTAGCGTTGCTTTTATTGGCTTTTTTACATCGCGGGATATGAAGGTGAAATTGATGATGTGTAAAGACTCAAAGCAAAAACAAATGAAAAAGCTGGAAACAAAAGACTTTTACTAAATAAAAAAATCAACAACTTTTCACAAAGAAAGACTTCTTTTCCTTTTCAATTTTTCTAAGATTTCATGCAGCAAACATAAAGGAATTTCACTCAATCTGCGAGCTACTTATTCTCTAAATGCACTGCAAAAACTTATGAACAAAAAGACTTCTTCCTAGCTATTGGTGCAGAAACACAGTCTTCAAACAAAGAAGAAAATGAAAAAAAAAATTCTCTTTTTTTTTTTTTTTTACGTGCAAATCAAGCAACAAAGGGAAAATACCGACAAGCCTAAAACCAAGAAAAATGAAATTATTCTTTTATTATTTTCAAAATGAATCAACTTACAATCAATGTTGAGACCGGCCACCATTCCTTGATCCTTGATCCTGATCCTGGGCTCCTCCTCTTCTTTGTCCTCCAACTGCTTTGCGTTAATTCTCCTTAGGCTTGAGGAAAGGCTAAAGGGTTGGGACAAATGGATTTGGAAATTGAGCAGAGTTTCTTCGCTATATTTTCCTCCTCCAAATAGTACCCCTACCCCTTCTTTTATAGGCTAGAAGGAGCTAGGGTTTTGGACAAACTCTCGGCCATGCATGGCTGGGATTTTTAGTTAACTGACCCATAGCTTTTTGTCCCATCGGCAACTTTCCTGTTTTTGTGCTTTGTTAGGTAAACGGGGGATTTAGTAGGCCTGTCAGCGTTCAAACGCGTGCAGTAGTGGGTTAGGGTGCGTGTGACTTAACCCAAAAGGATTTTCAAAGATGTTTCTCAGCAGATGTTTTTGCAATGAAGGGATATGAGCTGGCCTGATGCCAGGTAAGCATGTGTGGTGCAATTTAGGGTTATAACAACCCTTCCTCTGTCCTCTACATCTGATGAATCTCTCCCCCTTTGTCAAGAATGGAAAATGTATCTTTCCATCTGGGGCTGCTCCCCCTAACTGAATTGTCCTCTTTATGGTGCTTTCTCATGTACATCTAATACATATAAGATAATCATTCAAAATCATTCATTTTGGAGTAGAAATAACTCTGATTCTCTGGCGAAGATACTCAAAGGATTCTCATGGAAGTGGTTTTGTAAAGATGTCTGCCACTGGTTATTTTGTGCCCACATACTCAACTCTGATGCTCTTTTCTATAGCATGTTCCCGTAGAAAGTGATACTTGATTGGAATGTGCTTCGTCTTGGAGTGCATCACTGGGTTATTTGAGACACTGATGGCACTTGTATTATCACAATATATTGGAATGGGCTCATCTTACTCAACATGTATATCTGTCATAGTTTGTTTCATCCAAAGAACCTGTGTACAACATGATGTTTCCGCAATATACTTTGCCTCAGTTGTAGATAAAGATACTGATGATTGTTTCTTTCTTATCCATGATACCAAACACTCACCCAAATAGAACTTTTCTCCACTTGTGCTTCGTCGGTCATCAATACAACCTGCCCAATCTGTTGTTGATTAAGGTTGGTTGTCATTGATGTCAACCCTTGAAGAAAGCCCCATAGCACAAAGGCTTGGGTAATGGACCCAATATTTTTTGATGTAAATATGACTCATTATTGTTTT
>JZKD02S2271951.1:29976-50520 GCA_000966675.3 Picea glauca
AGTATGGTGATCTTGGAAAGCTTCTCTTAATGTTTTTCGAGCACAGAAACAAAATTCTAAAGAATCACAAGTAATCACTTACCCTCTTAAGGTCTGATAGACCAATTAGGTCTCAATGGACGTTAATCATCATCATCATCATAAAAAAATGTTTCATTTTAATAATGATATGTTTAGTTATAATCATTTTAAAATAACTAAAATTTGATTATAGTTAAAAAGGTATTTTAATAAGGAAAGTTTTTCTTATGATTATAAAAAATTGTTTCATTATAATGATATGTTTATAGAGTGAGATATTATATGTGTGGTTATTTAATAATAATAATATTGGAATATTATTTTATTTAAATCATTATTTAAATTAGATTTTTTCATTATTATTGAATAAATTTTAATATATTATTTAAATCAAAATTTATTATTAGATAATAAAAAATAGTTGTGCAACATAATAAATTTAAGATAATATAATTTTCAAAAAGAAAAATATTGTATTTATTGTATGTAAGTTATCTTTTATCCACTACTGATTATAATTTCTTGTATGTGCACAATAAATGATAATTATCATTTATTATATGTGCACGAGAATTTTAAATTCTCATTATTATTTTTAACTCACACCTCTTAACTCTATATTAAACCAGCTTACATTGCGAACATCATTAATGGAAAAATACAGATAAACCTTCACTAGATACACCTCTAACTTAGTGTGATGTGGCATACAGTTTTATTATTTTATATTTTCCTTAGGAGGCCCATTTTAGGCCAAAATTTCCTCTAATGGGAGTACCACTTTGATTTGCCTGGAAGTTGTCCCTTCAACCTAATCTACCAAAGGTCATGTTGCCCATGTCTTGTAGTTTTGGACTGCTTCTGCAAAATTGTGTCCTTTGCTAACTCTGCCTCATCATCTGGTGCTAAGTCCTCTATGGAACATAGGACCTTCTCCTCCTTCTGATCCAACATGGAATACTCATAGAGTTTGAAATTATCCACATTCACTACTGAGTAAATGCACATATATAGGGGTAGACTTAGTCTATAAGTGTTATCTCCCACATTTTCTAATACCTCAAAAAGACCATACCGCGGACCCTTAATATTCTTACAAGGACCTTGTAATATTTACTTAGTTAGTTGTAACCATACTCTATCTCCCACTCTAAATGTTTTCTTTGTTCTTTGTTGGTCATGTCTAGCCTTGTACTTTTCATGTGACTTCTTCAGTGTATCCTATACTTAAAAATGGATCTCCCTAATCTTCTCAACAAATTTTTCCATTTTTAATACATTTCTTGTGAGGTCCTCCCTCACTCCTCCTTACTATCCATATACAACATCTAAGGGTGAAGGTTGAAAATACCCAAAGCGTAGAAGTGTGGACTACTCTGTTGTAAGAGTTTTGTATACAGATCAAATTTACATCTTAGGTATTCAGATGCTTATGATTGTAACCCCTCAAAAGATGCACCAAAGTCCTTTTGACAACTTCCTTTTACCCATTTGTCTATGGATGGAATGTTGTAGACCTCTTCAATTTAATGTTTGTCTTCTCCCACAATGTAGTCCAAAATGAACTTAGAAATTTGGTATCCCTATCTGAGATGATGTTCCTTGGTATCCCAAAGTGCACCCAAACCTGTTCAAAGAACTTGTTTACTTCCGCTTGTTCATCGATGGTCTTTTTACAAGGCATGAGAATGCACATTTTGTTGAAACTGTCAACTACCACAAATAGATAGTCATGTCCCTTCCTGGTTGTTGGTAAACCTCCCACAAAATCCATGGAAATACTTTCCCAACGTCGAGTGGGTACAGGTAAGGGATGGTAAAGACCTTGTTTCATGCTACTAGACTCGTTGGTACAACAAAGTATACATCCTCCAATATATTGTGCTACATATTCTTGCATTCTGGACCAATACACATACCTCTGTAAGTTGGCAATTGTCTTCCCAACACCAAAATATCCTACAACCTTGAAGGTGTGAGCCTCTATGATAAGCTACAATTGGTCACCTTTAGGAACACAGAGCTTGTCAAGCTTGTAGAGTAAACCATTCTGGAAATGTTAGTAAGCCTTTCCATCACCTTATTCTATATGAATTTGGCCATGTAGTTGTTGAAAACCTCCATGAAGTCCTCATCTTCTATGTATGCCTCTTTATAGGCATCATGGGTAAAAGGATCCATATGCATCAGATTTCCCAAAGTTGTAATATTAGATGTGGATGGTCGTGAAAGCATGTCTGCCAACTTATTTGTGCTACCCTTCTTATACTTTTTAACCGAATGAAATTTTCGTAAAAACCACATCCACTTGTAATGCCTAGTTTATTGTAGCTTACTATGAGACTGCAAATATTGTAGTGGTTGGTGATCTATGTGGATGGTGGTCTTCTTTCCCATTAAATAGTGCTTCCACTTTTTGGAAGCTTGTACCAAGGCATAGAGCTCCTTGTTATAGGTACGGTATTTGAGAACCACCCCATGAAATAATTCAAAATGATATCATATGGGCCTTCCTCCCTACATCAGTACAGCTCACATGGCATACCCACTTGCATCTATCTCCACTTTGAAGAGATTTTACAAGTTTGGAAGTGTGAGCACTGGTGCTCGATTGATCTTTCTTTTCAACTCATCAAAGGTCTTTTTTTGAATCTTCCCCCACTGGAAACTCTTACCATTGGTTGTTACTCTTACCATTGGTTGTTATGGCATGGAGTGGTGCAGCTACTACTGGAAATGAAGCTATGCACTTTCATTGTATTGTGTTGCCCCAAAAAAACTCCTAACTTTAGTGACATTTGTAGGAACTGGCCATTTCATGATGGCCACCATATTTTTTGGATCTATCTTGAGTTCCCCTCCACCGAACACATACCCCAAATACACCAAAGATTGTTGAGAAAACTCACATTTCTTGAGATTGGTCAGCAGTTGGTGTTTTTTCAGAGCCTCTAACACCTGCATAAGATGTGATACGTGCTCCTCCCAGGTAGCACTATAAACCAGTATATCATCCAAATAGACAATACCAAATGAATCTAGATAAGGGCATAAGAAATCATTCATTACTCTCATAAATGTAACTGGTGTGTTGCATAAGTTGAATGGAATAACCAACCACTCATACAAACCTTGGCTTGTATTGAAGGTAGTCTTCTAGGTGTCTTCTTCTTTTATTCGTACTAGGTGATATCATGATTTCAAATCCAACCTAAAAGTAGTTGGCATGTTGTAGCTAGTCCAACAAATCATTGATCCTTGGTAGGGGGCACTGATTATTCAGTATAATCTTGTTCAATGCCCTATAATCAATACACATTCTCCAAGTCCCATCCTTCTTGGGAACAATTATGATGGGTGGTCCACAAGGTGAGGTACTTGGTCGATTCACACCTTGCTCCAAAAAATTGTTGCAACTGCTTCTTCACTTCATTTTCTTCTAGAACGGATTGTATATACAACCCAATATTTGCCAATGGAGAGTCTGGAAATAATTGTATTTCATGCTCACTTCCCTCTTAGGTGGCATCCCTTTAGGCTCTTGGAACACTCCTTTGTATGTCTGTGGAAACTCCTCCAATTGATGGTTCTTCTCTTTAGCACACCCCTCCAGGGATGCCTTCACTCTCATTGAATCATCATCAAATTGATTTTCTTTTAAGAAAAACAAAACATATTTCTTACTAGAACTAATCAACTTCTTTGATTGGTTGGAACTTACCAATGAGATATTTGACTTGCCTTTATGCATGTTGATGATGTAGGACTTCCCATCCTTGATCAATTGGTATTGGTTGGATCTCCGCATGAAGATTTCATCCATTATATACATGTAGGGGATTCCAAACACTACTCCACATACATCAAGGGGTACTACATTCAATTCCACTTCATCATTAAAATCAACACTTACAACAAATTTAATCTTACACTATTTCATTACCTTTATCTTTGCATCCTTGTTTACTCAACCCAATGGATAGGGGATAGGATGATTGTGAACCTCCAATCCAATATAGTTAACCAGATCTGTTGCTATGATATTAGCATGTGAACCAAATTCAAACAGAGCATCAAATTGGCCATCAATATTGCAATGGTTGCTCATATCTTTTCACTGATGTGTAGTGGTTGTTGTCTTCTTATCTTTTCCCCCTTTCCACTTCTTCTTCCCCTCCTTGGAATCTTCTTCGTGCTTTTTCTTCTTTGAACCACTTGGATGCCCCTTCTTTTGACCTATGTTTTCTAAGTACTATGCTTGTACACATGCCTCATCCACTATCCTTGGCTTGAATATCATCAAATGCTTTTGTAGATGAGTGTATAAACCCCCCAGATACTTGAGGAGTACATATGGGTTCTTGGGAAAGATACCCAACATGATGGCCATGTTTTTAAACTCAGCGGTGTACTCATGTACACTTTGCCTCTGCCTTTGTCTGAAGTAGTGCCACCAGATCCATTAGTCCTCTACATACATGATAGGGTAGAATTGGGACCTGGTGAGGGTTTTCAAGTCCTCCCACCTACTTATTGTTGGATCACCCTCCAACCTCATTGTTGTCATATGGATTTCCCACCAGGTTAAAGCATGGCCCTCTAACTTCAATCTAGAAAATGAAATATTCTACTCTTCATCTATATAATGAATGATAAAATAAACTTCTAGTTGTTGCAAAAAATGATTCATTTCAATGCATTGATCTCCCCTTGATATGGCTTTATGTCCACTTTTGCTTCCATCTTGAATAGGGACCATGAAGGGTTCATGGCACTTGAACTTGACTGCTCTTTCTCAAATTCTTTCTGTGACTCCTTTCCTAAGTACACCCCCTTCTTTGAATAAGACCCATTAGATATTGGTTAGTTACTCAATATAAAAGGGTCATCTTTACTAAATAATACCCATTATGTGGTTGGTATCCATTAATGATTGGACCACTAGTAGTTAGGATTTTTATAGTGAGACTTTTTATAGAACTAGAAGGTTAAGTAATGTTTTTTCAAGAGTTGTTATTGTATTGGAGCTCTACTCAAACAATGTTGCCCCTTAAAAGAGGTATGTGAACATTGCTCTCTCTTTTATGGATTATCAATCCAAGGGTTATATTATGCAAGCTCTATGTCACTGTCTCTCTTATTTATTGTGTTGCAATTTATATTATTGAATAATTAATGTAGTTACCTACTTGATGAAAACTCTCCAAATAGAGGTCATATTTAGTGGTTTTTTTACTTCGTTTCAAAAAGTGATGTTACCAATAGCACCCTCTTTTTTTTCCAGGGAGGGTATTAAATTCTAACTTGTTTAAAAAAATGGTTTTGACAATCCATATTGTTGTGGAAAAAAACCTTAAAATCAACCCCCGAATCGAAAAGTCGTGCTTCTACTAGCACTATTTTTTTGAGTTAAAATTATGACTTAATTGAAACTATGGCCTTGACAATTGGTACCATGGAAAACAAAAACCTTAAAATTGGCTCAGAAATCGAAAACATTAAAAAAATGTTTTAAAAGAAAAAACAATTTCTAAAAAATATTTACATTAAAAATAAATTAATTAAAAAAAGTATCGTAAACAAGTTTTTTTTAAGGAAAAAAGAATGTGTTGGAAAAAAAATTACATAAGAAAACTTTCAAAAAACAAAATAAAAGTTATAAAAAAATTCAAAAGACAAAATTTTAAAACAATAATTATAAAATTAAAAACAAAATATTGAAGAAAAAATAAAACTAAAAATAATAAATATCGGGGGTGTTGATGTCGAGAATCACCCCTCCCACCATTTCCCACCTTGTGCCCCCTATCGCCCTACCCCTCCCCCCTGCACATCCTTGCTTCCGCCCTCCATCCTTCCCTTTGTCCTCCCCTCCCTCCTCGTGATGAGGGGAGGGAGGGCGTGGAGAAGGGCAAGGCGATGAGGGTGCGCAATGGGGGGAGGTGAAATTTCCAGAATCACTCCCCACCCCCCTTTACCATATTTGTTATTTTATTTTATTATAGTTTTTTTTCAAAATATTTTATCCTTTTTTTCAACTCTTTTTTGGTTTTTTAAGTTTTATTTTTTTATAATTCCTTTTTCTTTTAAATTGTCTTACTTAATTTTTTTTTTAGTGTTTTTTTATTTTCATTTTTTTTAAAACTTGTTTACCAGTTTTTTTAATGTAAATTATTATAAAAAAATAAAAAATAAAAATAAAAATAAAAAAATAAAAAAACTTTTAAAACATGTGTTTTAGGTTTGTTTTTCCATTTTTTATGTTTATGTTTGCTATCGTGCATGTTTTTAAGGTATCTATCTGCAATGGTATTGGTTGTCAACACACAATTTCAAACAAGGTGTAATTTTAACTCCAAAAAATAACAACTCCACTTTTAAATATATGAGCCAATTTTAAGGTTTTTATTCACAATGGTACTAGTTGTCAAGTTCATCGTTTCAATTAAGTCATAATTTTAACTCCAAAAAAATGGATTAATTTGAGGATTAATTTTAAAGTTTTTATCCACAACAGTGTCAATTGTCAAGGCCATGGTTTCAAACAAGTTGCAATTTTAACACTCCCAACCCCAATAAAAAGGTATTATTGGTAACACCATTTTTTGAAATACGAGTTTATTTTTATGTTTTTGAACCAAAAATATGGGTTTTTTGGGCTAGATTTCTTGTTAAGTCGGTAACAATGTTAATTACTCACTAATCATAGTTTCCACTAGTTAAGTACATTATGATGTTTCTCTTGCTTCTTAATTTACTGTTAATTTGGCTCTTGATCTTTTTTCTTTTGGGTGCTACGTCTCAAACTTATTTGTGTTATTTGTATTTTTCTCATGAGGCTCCTAACTAGTTGATAGGTTTTATGCACCATAGTTGACATGGCATTTATTTATTTCCTTGCCAAGGTTTCTTGGGAGTTGATCTGTCTCTTTGGTTATCAATCTCCAATTGGGAATTTGATATCTCATGCATTTCTATGTTAGTTGAAGGGGCACTAACAATTAGGGATGGATTTTTTTTACTCATATCAAGGTTGGCACCATCATTCTTCTCTTCAATAATAAAGATTAGGATTTTTAGTGTTAACAAGTTCTTATTTTGTAAGATCTACAATATTGGGGTTTGAATCCTTTAACCGTGGATTCTATTTTTCTTGCTCGCATTGATGTGCATCGAAGCCAATTTATGTATTTTGTAATTGGGATAGGCATGATTCTCATTTAAATTATTGGAGTTCTCATTCACATTTTCATTCTATTTGTTCTGCTATATTGTTTTTTCCATCTCATCTGCATTGTTCTCTTCCAAGTTGTTTTCATTGTTTTTGTATTCATGTTCCTCTCTACTTTCTCTATCTTGTCTTTCTTTTTCTAACTCTTCTAACTTTTGTTTCCATTCATATTCAACTTTTAATGTGATGGCTTATGCTTCCTTGTTTTTTTTTTTCTTTTCTCTTCTTCATTTGTAATTCTTTCTTGCTCTTTGTTTATGTTTTCTCTTATTCTTCATCCATATTTTTGTGTCATTCCTATGTTGCTTTGTTTTTTTCAATGTCTCTCTCTAATTGTCTATCAAGTCAAATTTTTAGCAATTTGGTTTCTATCATAATTTATTTGGCTTTCACAAGTGCCTCATTAAATATTTTGTTTAAAATAAATTCTATGTGCTTATTTTTTCCTCTTTGCTCCCTAGTTAGTGTGTTAGTTTGAACAGTGTCTCCTTGTTTAGTATGATTTTACTCCTTTCACTCTGAGAAATGTTTATTTACAACTTCAAATAAATTATTTTGTCTTTAGTGAAGTAAAATCCATGTTTTGTTGTAGTCATATTCACTAGAGGATGAGTTTATTTCAATATTTTTTGAATCGTGTTCTTGATCATTTACTTCTTCATGTTTTCCTTCCTAGCCACTTTCAACTTGGTTTTCTTTATTTGTTTCTCAATCAACCTGTGGTTTTGAAATTTTTTCGAAAACTTAGACATTACAAAAGAATTGGTGTATAAACTTTCTTTGTTTTCATTTTCTAATTCTCTTGGGATCAAGTGTAAAATTACATTTTGGTCTAATTGAGAGGTATTTTGGGAATGGGTTATTTGATCTAGGTGGATATTGGTGGCCACCCACCTATTCTGACTGGCTCCTCTTGCCTGTTTTTGTTCAGCACGTTCTTTCATACTCCTTGGTAATTGTGTGTTCTACAATTTTGGGGATGTCTGAAGCCCCACACATCCTCTAGGTGGAAACTGGTGGCCTCTCGCCTAATCCAACTGGCTTATTTTGTATGTTTTTCATGTCAAGACATCTTGTTGTACTTATAGGGCCATTTTGGGGCCCTAAACGTTGTTTTTTTGGTCTCACCATAGTCAAATTGTAGACAAAGTCAAATTTTAATGGTGGAATGTGTGGTTCTCTGAAATACCTTTCCAACAAGATGTCATGCACCTAAAACGGAGGTCATATGAAAAAGTTACGACTCTAGGAAGTTGAGGTACTGACTTACACCAGCTCACCCATAGGGGCCCACATGACTTTTGGCGTTTCACCTTCTAGGGTTAGGTTTTTGGATGTCTAGGGTTTTGGAATTCATGAGTAATATCAAAAAGGCCTCTAGAGCCTCATTATAATCCATTCTGCTCAGACGGATGTGCATAGCAACCACATCTCTTCTCAGAGATAGCTACCACCATTTGAGCAAGTGTTTCAGTTCTGCAGTTTTACAATTTCAACCTATTTCATTATTCAATAGAAGATATTGTTCACTAGATATTTGTGTTATTCTTCATATCTCTATGTTTATTGTATTCAGTCCATTAATCAGTTCGTTCTGCTCCTAAATACAGATCATTATTGTGTCAAACTATCTAGTAATCTAAGAAAATATAACTTTCATAGATGGGAAAAAATATAATTCCTTAGATTCTCTTCCTACATCATACTTATACCAAAATTTTGTGAGGTTGAGGTACAATTGAATATGAACAACATTAGGAAACATTATTTTAAATGGTTGTTTTGATCTACATCTAGTACATGCAATGTTTAATCAATTTACCCAATGGTCGAAAATATCATTAGGGCTTGGGTTCATGTCTTTTATTTGACATATGCGAGAGAAACCAAAAATTTACAGTCCCTAGGGTATTGAGGGAGATTGAACTTTGTAGAAATTTGGAATTCCTACTAGTGGTATTCTTTGCATGAAAATATATATTATCAAAGAGGGGAATTGAATGGATTTTCCTTTCACTAGGCATTCACTACATTTCTTTCTAATAACTTAGTTAGGTACTTAGACCAATTAAAGGCTTCATCTCTATTAGTGATTATTTTAGTTGTATCTAATTCAAAGGGGGGGATGTTGGAAGGCTTACTTGATTTTTTCATATCGACTAAAACTTATGGTTTATAGTGTGAACTTCTCTAGTTGTTGTATTGTGTCTTTTGACGTAGGAACCACACATAATTTATTTGGTAACCATGTAATCATTTGAATTATCTCTAACTCATTGAAATTGGCTTGGCTAACCAAAGTCCACCATCATGGTATCTACTAAGTAATAATTTTGTTATTTCTTCTTTCACACTATTAAATGTACTTGGTGAGTCTTTAAGTAGTTTTTTTATTTTAGCTAGCCATATATTATTCATTTTTACTAACCATTTTATTTCTTCCAACATAGCTCACTCAATTTTTTATTTTTTATTTTTTTAATCACTGACAATGGTTTTAAAGCCAATAATACCATGGTTTTTTTCCTAGGAAAAAACTTATAGGAAAACCCAAGGGACGCTTCTTCAAATTCATGGATGACATCCCTAGTAAACCTATTGATGTAGAATAGTGTGTCTTTGTTCGACAACACATGTATTCCAACAGAGGATGAACACCTTCAATAACCATTCACACAACTAGATCAAAGATCAACACATCGATGTTTTTACATGGTAAAACCCATGTGGGGAAACATCCACGACCCCAGCCAATGTGGCCACTTGGAGCAATTTATTAATGCAAAATAAAATATTGCAGACAAAATTACAAAAGAGTTTTTCACAATCAATCATCAGCAAATGACCCTCCATGATCTTTAAATAGAGATCATGGACCAATCGGGTGCGAAGCCACAGATCAATGTAGCTATTAATATCGAGGAGAATATGCTTTTTTGGATCACTCTATGTCGGGAACATATCATGATTGTCGGATTACCTAACTACAAATGAATACTGATGCATCGTAAAGAAACACACTAAGAAACACACTTTTACCTAATGACACTTTAGACCAAGTTGATCTTAACTAACTCCTAAGTGTCTAAATATCCTAACATCCCCCCTTAAGAATAACTTGGCATAGGATTGAAGTATTTACAAAGGTGACATAATAGGAGAAGGAAGGACGCATTAGAGCTTATCCCCCATTAATGATAACTTTTTGAACTCCTAACATAGATCAAAGTTTGGAAAACTTCACTTCTGTAAGAGACTTTGTGAAAATGTATGCAACTTGATATTCTGTAGGGAAAAAGATAACTTCAATAACTTGATCATGAATTGGATTTCGGATGAAGTGTACGTGTAGCTCGATGTGTTTGTTGTGTTGATGTTGAACTGAGTTTTTGGTGAGCTTGATGGCACTCTGATTCTCTCACCGGAGGATTTTCGGATGTTGTTGTTCAAATACGAACTCTGAAAGGATCTCTCGAAGCCATGAGGATTCTTTACTTCCATTAACCATTGCTCGCTACTCTTCTTCTGATGAAGAAAAATAAATATCATGTTGTTTCTTACAAGCCCAAGTGGCAGGTCATGAACCAAGGATGAAAACATAACATGTAGTAGAATTTTAATCAATGGGGTCACGAGCCTAATTTGAATCAATGAAACCAACCAGTAAAGGAGTCCCCCTTGAATTGTAATGTATCCTGAAATGAACTATACCCCGAACATACCAAAGTATTATTTTAGATGCTTTCCAATGGATTTCATGAGGTGCTTGCACATACCAAGAAACAAGTCCAACAACAAAGGAAAGATTAGGATGGGTATGATTTAAGTGTAAGATGCTACCAAATAATTGATGGTATAAGGTGGCATCAACTTCAGGAGAAGTACAAGTGGAAGCGAGTTTGACTCCAGACTAGAAGGGAGAAGGGGTTGGTTTTGAATCTTCCATGTGAAAGTGAAGAAGAAGGTCACAGGAATACTTATACTTGGAAATAAAAATTCCTTTCATGGTTTTCAAAACTTGGAGGCCAAGGAAATAGTGTAAATATCCTAAGTCAATCATTTCAAATTTCTCCTTAAGGATGTTTTTCACATGGTTTAAAATTTTAGAGTTGCACCAATGAGGATAAGATCATCAACATAAAGAAAAATTATTATGGTATGGCTTCCTACTTTCTTGGTATAGACATTAGGATCATAATGGCATCTAGAAAAGACAGTGTAAAGAAGAAAGTTGTTCGTTTTGGCACACCAAGCTCGGGGAGCTTGCTTAAGACCATAAAGAGATTTCTTAAGGCGAAAAACAAGGTTAGAGTCATTCTGGACATAGCCATAAGGTTGTTCCATGTAGATATTTCTTCTTGCAAATACCCATGCAAGAAGGAGGATTTGACATCCATCTGATGGACCTACCATTTATGTGAGGCTACAAGGGCTTGTTGATCAAAATTTGTTATACTTGATTTCCTACTCTTGGAATAATAAAAAAAAAATTGAAATCAGAAGAAGAAAGTTTTTGAACTATTGTAAGTTCATTGTGTAGCCCTCGGTCTCATATTTTTTATGCATTTTTCAGATTCAAAATATGAGTTTGTATGCTCAAGATATCTAGGTTTATGTCTAGACGCCAAAAGAGCGCTTCCTCAAAATGTTCTCCTCTACTCCGCTCCCACCAAAATGAAAAAATAATAAGATTATTCTTAAATTATCTCACGGGCTCATGCACATTTTTTTGCAAGTCTAAAATTCTGGCATCATCACACTATGTTGCAATCTTTCGTTGTATCCATATTACACAAACACTTAGTTTCATTTTCAATCTCGTCCCTCTCCTTATCTCTCCTCTTCCACACTTCATCGGGTTCATTCATTTATCAAACTCACCTCTCTCACCTCCCCCAACCCGTGAACTTGACTCCTCCTTATCTCTCCATTCTCCTCTGCTCTCCCCTTACTTCCCCTCTTCCCACACTTAGTCTCATTTTAAAATTGATTTCCTCACTAAACATCCCACCTTATCTCTTATTTATTAGGTTCATACCTCTAAGGTTTCATATTCCATACCCCCCTAAACACTTCATCAAGTTCATACTACCGTGGGTTCACCATCTTATTCCTCCCTAACCCGCCAACCCAAGAACCCGTCATACTCCTCCATACCCGCCTTCCTCCCTTCACCTCTCATCCACTTGTTCCCTCAGTTATCCAATTTATCCTAAGTTTCTTACATTATATCCTTAACCAATGAGATCATTCCACATGGAATCCAAGAATTTGTACACATGGAAACCAATTATTCATGACACATGGTGATGAATGCGAGTGTGACATGTGGCAACCAATTGGGTGGTGACACATGGAAACTCATGGTAACCTATCACACAATGACATTTGGCGATGATGTGGATTGTTGAGTCATCACTTACTCATGGTGACTCATCGTTGACTGGATGATGATTGGGTGCATATTGGAGGATGACTAGGAAATCAAAATATTTAATTATTCAACTAATTTTTTAGGGGTCGAATGACTTAGTCTTCATAACCTCTTTATTTTTCACATATGAATCATGATAAGATTTTCATTATACACAATAAAATTTCAAAGACTCCCATGGATGTGGGATATTTATTTTCCAAAAAAAGCCAAAATTGTTTAAAGGAGAAGGAAGAAATTGAAATCAAGGGCCCAAATTGCTGCATGAAAATTGATCAACGATTGTTGAGTCTTGATGTTCTGGAGGCCATATCTTGAGATCCGAGAGTCGGACATGGGAAAAATTTACCTCATTGGAAAGATAATTTGAAGAGTAAGATGATGGAACAAGATTGTCTCGGAAATTGAAAGAATAGTCAACAATATTTTTATGGTGTGCTAATAAATTTGCTTGATACCTTGACTTCATGAGCTCATATCTTGTGATCCATAAATTGAAATATCACCCAGGAGGACTCGTTGGAAAGATGGAATGATGTAGTTTACATATAAGTTGATTTACATGGTTTATAAATTAAATATCACACTAATAAAATCAAAACATGGTCCTCTCTTTAAAGGGGTAAGATAATTATTAATTTTTAACCATTGGATAAGAAACCACAACCTAGGGGCATATAAGCCACCAAAATTACCTGGGGATCGCACCCAGACTGGGCCACACCAACCCTTAACATGGTTGGATTTTTTGGGTGTCTCCTAATGACTAAACTCACCATAAGTGTTGGCATAGGGGTAGACCCAGGGTTCATCTCTAACAGCACACCAACAAACCCTAACTATTGTCCCTTTCAGCAACACCTATGAAGTAGATGCAGTCTCATCTGAAGTAGTAATATGGGGTTACAAGACACAGATGTCTACAACCAGGGGAAATGTAAAGTGGATCCAATGCATCCACACACAACCACTTAGTTAGTCCTTATCTTCCTCAAGCCTACTGCACAGCTATATTTCAGATCTAACATAAATATGCAATATTAGAAGACAAAATAACACCACATCAATCACACAAAAAAACAAGATATACGTGGTTCACCCTCTCCCTAGGGCTACGTCCAAAGGACTGTGTTTCTTGATATTATATAAAACATACAGTTCTATTTGTGCTCTTATCTTACAGATGTCTCTCTCCTTCTCTTCCCTTCCTACACACCCAGCTGTAGGGTTGATATTTGCACCTAGATGAAGATCTTACAATACCCAAGTTCTCTCACACATAGCACTTCTCCCTCTCCTCAATGATAATAACAATGATAATGACCAATGTCCTTCCTTCTTACAATAGCGAACCCCTCTTCTCTCATCTAGGTTCTTATTTATACATTACAATCCCTCACCGGCAACCTTAGGCCAAAACCTAGGTGTCAAAACCCTAAATACCAAAACCCTAGGTGTCTAAAACCCTAGGTCAACTTGACCCTCATTTTTTGGGCTTCGCCATCTTGTCTTTCCTTCCTTCCCATGAAGTGCTCCAAGCATCTACCAGTGGATTTTTTCTCTTGTTGAGTTGTCCATGATCTGTCTTCCTTGCTGATCTTTTCTTCTCGATCTTCTCGTCCAATGGCTCATTCTCCCATACTTCGCTCCTTTTCTGCTACTTTGACCACTTCGACCCAGTCTTAGTCAATATGTCTTCCACACAGATTTCACTTTGTCTTTTCTCTTCCTTTTTCCTTGCTTTTATTCCTCAATCCATACCCAAGGGCCAACATGCCCGCAACACTCACCTATGACTCATCCCGATGCACTTTGATCTGAACCTTCTACTTTACTTCGACTTCAGATTGTGCGGTGCAGCCTGTGCTTTCTGCTCAGTTCCTCCCTACTGTGTGAAAACTGTCTTTTTTGTGTCTGGTACTCAGTTTCAACTACACCTAGTACCTGGACCCTTCTTTTACTGATCTTACTAAGAACTGCGAGACAGTTGGTTGTCATAGTACAATTTCAGCCGGCTTCCATTTACCGGACCTTCCTTCCATTCTCCCCCTGATGTCTTGAACTGTACATATCCTCCTTCTGTAACATAGGAAACCTCATAAGGTCCAAGCCAATGTGTTCTAAACTTCCCTAGATGCTTTATGAACTTACTGTCGTACACTAATACGAGATCTCCTTGCTTAAAGGATTTCTTCCTGATGCGCCTATCATGATAAGCTTTTTCTCTTTCCTTTTGTACATGCTGATGGAATCCTACAATAAATCTATCTTCTTCTAGTCTAGTAACTACGCGAGCCTCTCTTGAATAGCATCAATGTCATCCATATCTGTGAAAGCTGCAATTCTCAGACTAGGAACTAGATATTCCATAGGCACTAGTGCTTCAAGACCATAGACCAACTTAAATGGAGTCTGCATTGTCAGCTTCTTACAAGTGGTTCTATAAGCCCATAACATTGGTGGTACTCTTAAATCTCAATCATCTATGTTGACACTACAAACCTTCATCAGCGTTGTCTCCAAGATCTTGTTGAAGGCTTCAACTGTCCCATTCGCTTGTGGATGATATGGAGTGCTCTTCTGATGATGAACTTCAAATTCCTGAGTCAAGGCTTCTATAGTATTATTAATAAAATGTGTACCTTGATCACTCATAAGGATCTTCAAACATCCCAACCTAGTTATGATATCATCAAATATGAAACGCGTAGTTGTAGTTTCACTACAGTCCTTAACTGCTCTTGTTTTTGCCCATCTAGCCAAATATTTTGTCACAGTGATTATGTATCTTGCTCTTGTGTGCTTTCCTGGTGGGTTAATAGGTCCAACGAAATCAATGGTTCATTTCTCAAATTCATGTAGGGTTATCTGGGGTCCTAAAGGCATCTTGTCTCTTCTGGAAGGTTTTCCTACTCTTTGGCATACATCGCAGGCTCTATAGTATTCCTTAGCATCTCTATGTAAAGTGGGACATCAAAGGCCAGCTCTAAGAACCTTCTGCATTGTTTATTTTCCTACATAGTGTCCTCCTGTGATGCCTTCATGTGATTCTACCAGAATCAGTGGTCTTTCTGCCTCCATAACACATCTCCTCGAGACCTCATCAAGTCCCATCTTATATAGTTGTTCAACTATGAGTGAGAAGTATGCAGCATGAACTATCAGTTGTTTCTTCTCCATGAATGTATATTTGCGCAGTTCCATTCCTGTAGACAGGAACTGGACTATCTCAACGAAGTGATCATCAACCTTTTTTATGACTAGCAACTATGCATCTAGCAGTGTATCCTCCAAACTAGTAGGTCCTTCTCCATGTTCCAACCTAGATAAGTGGTCAAGTCCCTTGTTCATTCTCCCTAGCTTTACCACAATTTCAAAATTGTATTCCTGGAATAACAGTAGCCATGTTCATATCCTTCCCCCCAACACTGGCTTGTTGACTAGGTATTTCAGTGTAGAGTGATCAATAAACATCTTAAAGTGTCCTCCCAACAAATAGTGACGAAATTTCTGCGACGCGTACACCATGGCTAAACCTTCTCTTTCTGTGGTAGTGTAATTTATCTCAGCTATTGAGATATTTCTACTAGAAAAGGCTAACAGATGGTCAATATCTCCTACTCTTGGTTGTGCTAGCATAGCTCCTAATGCAATAGAGGATGCATCGACATGCACATGGAATTCCTTGTTTCAATCTGGGAAAACCAGAATAGGCGCAGTAACCATTTCATGTTTCAATATGTCGAAGCTCTATTGGCATTCTTCTATCCATTGAAATGGGCAATATTTCTTCAAAATATTTTCTATGGGTGTTGTAATATGTGCATATCCCTTAATGAACTTCCTGTAGTATCCAGTATGTCCCAGCACAGTGCGTAGCTATCTAACTGAAGTAGAGGGTGGTAGATCAACAATAATAGCAACCTTAGATGGGTCTACCAGCAATCCCTTCTTACACACGATATGGCCTAGAAACACTTCAAAGGGTGAAAAGAAGATGCACTTCTTCAGGTTTAGGGAAATCTGACATTGCCTGCACTTATCCAACATAAGTCTTAAACATTCAATATGATTTTGCAATAAACTAAAAACAGTCCAATCATCAAAATATGCTTCCAGGAATTTATGTAAAAACTCCTTGAATGCTTCGACCACTACCCTAGAAAATATGGTTGGTGCATTCCTCGATCCAAAAGGCATCACGGTGTACTGGTAGGATCCCCATTCTGTTGCAAATGTAGTCTTATGGCGATCTTCCTTGGCAATCCTGATCTGGTGATACCCTGAAAATCCATCTGTGAAGGAGTAAACTTCCTATCCTCCCACATTATCTAACACTTCATCTGTAAATGGTGTAGGGAATGGATCATGCAAGCATGCATCATTGAGTTTTCTCAAATCTACACAAATTTTGATCTCTCTTTTTTTCTTATCTTGAACCACCATAGGGATAATCCCTTCTGATTCTTCAACAGGTTCTATGATTCCTGCTTCTAGCATTATGTCTAGCTCAATCTTGACTTTGTCCTTATTTATGGGATTCAATCTGTAGGGTCTCTACTTGACTGGTCTTGCGCTGGTTTCAATGGGATCTTCATTTCTCCCATGGGCCCTTTAATTCCCTTCATATCAGTGAACTTGGTTGGAAACAAGTCCTAGTATTCATGCAGTAATTATGTGATTTTGTCAATACTGGCATCATCCCAATAGTCTCCAACGTTGGCCAGCTTCAGTGCTTGTTCTGTCCCAATATTGACTTTCTTGATTTTGATTGGCTATCCAATAAAAGGTAGTTTGACTCCTGGCCCTTCTATGTCCCTCTGTCCTTTTTTTTCTGTGATGTTCGCCTTCCTAGGATCATCGTCTTCATCAGTATTGATATTGTAACAACCTTGCAATTTCTGAAGGGGTGAAATCCATTCATCCTCTTCTTGCTCAATAGGAGGATTAGGTGCCTCCGCAAACACTTTCTGTCTGACAATTTGTAAAGCTTGATCTACTATAGAGTGTTGACTTTCAAATAAAAATGTAGCTAGAAATTTTTGAGTCATACCGTGCCAATCTACAGTGATGAGGCGCAGTTCCAATTGATAGGTGTTGTGTCTAGCATGTTAATGAATTTATGCACCCACTTCTCTTAAGGGATACTGCTCCAGGCCTCCTCACAACTTCGCACATGGTCCTTCAGACAGCTTCGACCTTTGTATCTAACTTTGCACCCTTCTACTTGGTCTGAAAATTGAGTTGTCATCAACGTGCGACATTGTACCCAGTGTGCGATGTTCTTTTTGTGTGTCCCCCACCATCTAGTTGGTGTGGCTTTTAGGGATTCGTCTAGTGCCAACAGAATCTGTTGTAGTGGTACAATTTATTCAAATTCCAATAAGAAAGTCTCTAAGTGATTTAAACCATCAAATGTAGGTAGGTTACTGACTTCTATGCCAATCCAATGAACTTCTCTAGTCAATCTAGAGCATCTTCACGTAGAAACTTCGTACATTTTATTATGCCATTTCTCTAGTGCTTCTTCTGAATCTGATGAACATGTGTTGTCACTTCGCCAACTTAGACTGCCATCTGTTGTAGGATTAATGTAGTCATGTTGTCTTGCAATCAATTTGTATATATTATCTAGTTCATATGCATAGTATTATTCTTTGATGGGCTATGTGTATCTTTAACCTTCATTGGGATCTAGAGGTTCAATGACCCTAAGGCCATCACCTTCAAATGTCATTCTTATTTTCTTTAAGTCAACAATGGTATAATTATCGAAATCCCAATCAGTTCCTAACAGCGCGGGATAAGGGAAGTTATCGTCAACTATCTCAATTACTTTGAAGTCTACAAACGTTTTGACCCTATCGATGTCCAGAGGTACATGTTCCAATCTTCCAAATGGGCTCACGGCCTGTTGATTATCCATTTTGAGCCTGATAGGAGAATAGATCAATTTAGGTTTTCCCATGAGTGCCCACGTCTGCTTTGTCATGACATTGACTTCTAATCCTAAGTCAAGGACCACATAATCTATATCATAGTCTCCAATATGAGCATCCAGGTGTAATTCCATATTTTTCCTTCTCATCCTAGAGACTTGATGTACTGCTCTATTTAGTAAGGGATCTACCTTCCCTAGCTCATACTATCTGATCAAACTTTGTAGCTCTTGTACAGCTCTTTCAGCCTTTATCAAATTAATGCAAGTAAATAAGAATTCCATAATATTGTTTACCTATTTTCCTTCTTTGGGCGAAGCAAACTGATCAAATTCCAAAGGCATTCCATATTCTCCTATTTCTGGTCGATCTTTAGATGAAGAAGCCTGATATTTTCCAAATTCTTTCCTTGCCTCCTCAAATATCTGCTTTTCTTTCTTTGGGTCAAACACTTGTGTCTTTCTGTAGTTCTTTTGACTCATGATTGTCCTGTAGTCTTTCCTAGTGTCACTCTGTCTTCTCCTGTAACAGCGCCTCTTCTAGTGATAACAACAACTCTGGGATCCCCTTTATGATTTTCTACTGAGATCAGTTGTATTTGTTGGTTTCCTCCTCATCTCTCCTGAAGTTTGGCTAATAGCGTAGGACAATCTTCTATGACATGTTCAAATGAGTTGCAGTAACTGCAAGTGGTACAAGGGTTATGAAAGTCCCTTGCCAAGTGACATGGTTCTGTGCAGTTATAACAAATGATCTAACCTCGACCTCAACCCATGCCTCCTCCTCGTCCTCTTCCTTTGAATTGTTGGATTACTAAGAGGGGGGGTGAATCAGTAATAGCGTAATTATAATCATTTTTCTCCAAATAATTCAAGTGTTATATCAATGTAGAATTATTATCCAATAATGAGAAATAAGAAATGAACAATCACAGACATACACAATACACCAGTGTTTTATGTGGAAGCCCAAATCGGGAGAAACCCATGGAATGCTTTTTCTTATATGTCTTGAAGAATTACATTCATTGGAAGCACCAACTTCCTTTTTTTTCCAGCTGCAACTGGAAGGAGGCTCCAACCCCATAGTTTCTCAAGCTACAACCTGAGGGAAGCTCCAACTCCCTAATTCTCTTACTACAACCAGAAGGAGGCTGCAACCCCTTATGTTTTTCGGCTACAACCACCTATCCTTGTCTTGTCCAACTGCCCTGAAGTAGAAGTAGAATGATGGAACCACTGTCACACTATCACTGTGAGATATATCATTGTAAACCTATACCAATAAACCTAAACCATGTATCAACCTATACCTCAACCTGTAATCAACCTGTACCATAAACAAGTGCATCAACCATGCACCAACCTGTACCAAACAATTTGTAATCAACATGTACCATAAACAAGTACAACCAACCGTGTACCAAGTATGTATCTCAACCAAAATCCCTCATCAATTTCATCATAAAAATATGATTTGTAACACTATAATAGACCTGGTGTATATAATCACATACCTGCAAACCTTCCTTAACTTTAAACAACAAGAGACTAGCACTTTCATCAAACTTTTATTTAGTCTCACGTGATTAATTTTGGATTAGTCAACAACCCTAACTTGAAATAATCATAACTTTGTACCTTAATGAATAAAGATCTGAAACTGATACACAATTTTATTCAGTGTATTTTATGTAATTCCTCCAAGTTTCACTACATGGAACCTCTCAGAAAATGAGTTATAGCAAAAATAGCATACCTTGTTGAATTTTGGCTTATTTTGGCTTATTCAATATTATCAAGTGTTTCTAAAATGAGAGAGCCTTGCCTCTTATTTATACTCTCCAAGTAGCTTCCTTAAAAACATCTTCTAGGTCACTTTGCCCACTTTCTTTATTTTAGGGTTAACCCACTTCTAAT
>JZKD02S2271951.1:57998-105251 GCA_000966675.3 Picea glauca
GGTTCTCCAACTTCTCATGGCCATAACTCTCTAACCATGAGGAGTTATGTGACGTTCCACATACCACCGGAAATGGAATGACAAGCACTATCCATATATGATAGTTTCACTAAAAAATTCACTAACCTTAATCTCATTATTCCACAAATAATCATGGGTTATCTAATTATGGCCAAAGCGTCTTCCCGTGAGGGATTTCACCATAAGGGGACCACTTTGGATTTCATCCATTTCTACTTATTATCAACCATGACAAGACAATAATGAGTCATCTTTACATCACACAAATGTGAGTCCATTACCCAAACCTTTGTGCTATCGGGCTTTCTTCAAGGGTTGACATCAATGACAACCAACCTTAATCAACATGAATCCACCCTGAGGGTTGAAGTTTCCTCTTCCTGAGGAATTATACTGCGTAGTATTTCCTTCCTGTTGGATTTTTCCTTGAATACTATATGTATATCTTGATCTTTCATGCAATAGATCATAAGATCTACAGTCCTTCTCATCATGCCCCACGGACTTACAGAATGCGCAGTAAAAAATTGTAGGTGTCTGAACATATTTTTGCATGTAATAGAATTCACCAGGGCAATATCAATTTCTACATACCTCGCACCAAGGTAGGGTAACCTACTTCAAAGGGTTCGGAGCTCCAGAATCCAAGTATTCATGAAATATGGGGCAGTGCTCCTTATCATGGCCTTCTTATTTTCATCTGATACACCAGATGTCTTCTCTCTTATATTTTCCCTTGTCTTTCTTCATATCTTCAACCTGTAGAGACAAGCTATTTAACTGACTCAAGATTTGGCTCATGCCTGAGATGGATTCTCCCATAGGGGTTGATTCTAGTTTCATGGCGATCTCCAATGCCTCAGCTTGCGAAGCAACCTTCTGTTGCATCAGGCAGACTATGATGTGTGGTAAGAGGGCAGCGATGAACCATGCCTTGTATTGTTCATCTGGGATCTGAAAACTCAAAT
Organism: Picea glauca; assembly: GCA_000966675.3. Taxonomy (NCBI): domain Eukaryota; kingdom Viridiplantae; phylum Streptophyta; class Pinopsida; order Pinales; family Pinaceae; genus Picea; species Picea glauca. The sequence goes on from JZKD02S2271951.1 coordinate 58,988, forward strand.
GGCCTGTTAGGGTCTTAAACCTCTGATCAAACTCCCAAACAAGTTTAGATACTTTCTGCTTGATTTATTTTATCTCTGTAATGCACTATGACTCTGACTTGGGTTTCTTGAATTCGACAATCAATGCAGTCTTAATGACATTCAATGGTTTCGGCTGTGCAACTCCTTGGATGAATTTCATGTACCAATTTAGTGCACGGTCACTTAGGGTAGTACTAAACTGAGCTCATTTAAGAGCTTCATCATTAACTTGCTTAATACTCCATACACCCTCACATAGAAACTAGTGTCGATCAAGATCTTCAAATCCGTCTCCCCTAAAAGTGGGTAACCTCATCTCGCTTGCCACAGATATTCCTAGGTTTCCTGGTTGACTATGTACTGAACTGCTTGTAACAGTGCTCTGAGTGATCCAATGAGTCTGACTACTTTGATTACTTTGGCTACTTAATGCTGCTAAAACAACAGAAATGGCAATAGTACTTACTTCAACAGTTTGCGCAGTTCCTGAAGTCTTATCTTTTTCTAGCCCAGTAGACCTTGAACGTTCCTTGTTCCCTAACTCTTCTTCTTCTCCACAATAAAACTCTTCTTCCTGTGCTAGTGGTTCGTGATTCTACTCAAAAAAGTTCACCAATGAAACTTCTCTGAATATTCTCCCACTGTGCGTATGTCTGACCTCTATGTCGTTGTCGCTGTCAGAATTCTTGAACATTAGCTTTTCGATCTGACCCACTATCGTACCTTCAGGATGTTCTTCTCATGCAATAGCATCTTGAACTTCAACTTTAATAAGTGTAAAAAAATTCCTCTAGGTCCTTTAAAGAAATATCTCTCTGCTTGGCTATATGACTGTACTCTGTTAATAGAAAACTCGGTGATGTACCCTCCAATGGTGCTATCAAACCAGTGATCTACTGCTCTAGACATGGCATTATCAACTCTCTTGACCTTTTTTATCAGTGTCGACGTCCAAATAACAGGTGGTCTAGCTCTGATCTCAAATTGGGTATCTGCTAATATGGTTAACCACTCATGTAGCTCCTTGTGAATTCCTCCAAAGAAAATCTCATGTATATCAGCAAAGATATACCTTCCCAACCAGTTTTTTGTACTAAGATTAGGGTTCTTATTCTGAGCTTCTGTGAATTCATTTTCTTGTTCTTCTATCCACTTTTGAATCTCTATATTTAATGGAAAGCACCTTGACATTCCCTTAAGAAGATCCTGGTCCCGACAATGGAACCATTTGTTGGCACAGGGGTAGAACTAGGGTTCATCTCTAACAATGCACCAACAAACCCTAACTACTGTCCCTTTTAGCAACACCTGCGAAGCAGATGCAGTCTCACCCGAAGTAGCAATAGGGGGTTGCAGGACACATGTGTCTACAACTAAGGGAAATGAAAAGTGGATACAATGTAGCCACACGCAACAACTTATTTATTCCTTATCTTCCTCAAGCCTATTGTGCAGCTATATTTTAGATCTAACATAAAGATGCAATAACAGAATATCAGAAGACAAAATAACACCACATCAATCACACAAAACAATAAGATATATGTGGTTCACCCTCTCCCTAGGGCTACGTCCACAGAACTGTGTTTCTTGATATTATATAAAACATACAATTCTATTTGCGCTCTTAGCTTGCAAATATCTCTCTCCTTCTCTTCCCTTCCTGTGCACCCAGCTGCAGGGTTGATCTTCGCACTCAGCTGAAGATATTACAATACCCAAGTGCTTTCACACACAACACTTCTCTCTCTTCTCAATGATAATGACCAATGTCCTTCCTTCTTACAAAAGCGAACCCCTCTTCTCTCATCTAGGTTTGTATTTACACATTACAATCACTCACAGAAAACCTTAGGCTGAAACCTAGGTGTCAAAACCCTAAATACCAAAACCCTAGGTCAACTTGACCCTCATTTTTCGGGCTTCGCTAGCTTGTCTTTCCTTCCTTCCCGCGAAGTGCTCCAAGCATCTATCGGTGGCTTTTTTTGCTTGCTGAGTTGTCCATGATCCATCTTCTTTACTGATATGTTCTTCTCGATCTTCTCATCCAATGGTTCGTTCTCCTGCACTTCACTCCTTCTTTTTTGCTACTTTGACCACTTTGGCCCAGTCTCAGTCAATATGTCTTCTGCGCAGTTTGCACTTCGTCTTTTCTCTTCCTTTTTCCTTGCTTTTCTTCCTCAATCCATACCCAAGGGCCAATAGTAAGGGTATTTAACTCGGGTCACCTATCAAAAAAAACACACACCTTAACCAATTGAGATAGCGGGAATTGAATTAAAATTTAAAGGAAATGGGGGTGGGATTTGATCCACTTATGTGTGCACAAGTCACAATACCATTTAATATAGTATTGCTAGGTGAAACCACACGTTCGACCACTACCTCAAGGTACCCCCGTGGCTCTAGGTAAGGGCCTCATGGGAAATGAACCTTTCCCAACAGTGGAAAACTCCTCACTTTCCACCATTGAATCCAACGCCGTTGAGATTTTAAATTAAAGCACATGGGGGTGGGATTTGATCCACTTATGTGTGCACGGGTCACAATATCATTTAATATAATATCTTTGGGTGCAACCATACGTTTGACCACTACCTCAAGGTGTCCCCATGGCTCTAGGTTAAGCATCCCTCATTGGAATTGAACCTTTCCCAATGGTGAAAAACTCATCACTTTCCACCATTGGATCCAACCCCTTTGGGAAGCTAATTAAAATTTTCAAATAAAAGTTTAATTAAAAAAAATATTAAATACAAAAAGGGCCCACTAAAAGATGTGGATGTCAATGATGTAAATTAATTAATGATACTTTATTGAGGCACTAATTAAAGTGATTATTCCAAAAAAATAAAATCCCTAACTACTCAAGAAGTTAGAAGAGTCGATTTTAAAAAGAAAGAAAGGGATTCATCAAAGGGTTAGAGAAGGTTGCATTATCAGAGTAGAAGATCATAACAGAAGGTTCCAACCATCAAATGCAGCTAATATTTTGATTAGCAAACATAGATATCCATCTTCTCTATTCTTTTTCTTCTTCTACACCATTTTCTCAAGGCCTTTTGTTCATATTTCTGAACTGAGCATAAGGATGATTTCTTGAGTGTTTCTATTGTAATCTTCCAAGACTTTTCTTACATGATCATGAAGTATTTACAGACATGTATGTGACTTCTAAATAGATTTTGTGTATTGTTGAATATCTCTCATGAATAAATCTCCATAGAGAACTATTTTGGGGCATTACTCTAATGATTTCTCAGATCTTGGGATTTCTGAGTGTGAGATTTTTGGAGTTTTCCTATCAAATTCTTTCGGTATTAACTGTTGAACTCTTTTTAAGTTATTTGAGATGAAAAAAATTATTCTCTCCTTTTTCTTGTGAGAATATATGGATGTATTTATTTTTGTATGTGATTTAGAGGGTTGTATATATGATTTTGAGCACAAAGACATTCTGATATTGAATCCTTCCTTCAATCTTTTTATTGTTGAGAAGCTATTTGTTGCACATAAAGATCGGACCTGGTTATCAAGAACCATTCCATACACAAATTAAACCAATAAATATATGGGTTTTGTTTTCTAGCATTCTCCCTAATCCAAGATATTCAAGATATATCTTTTAGCCAAAGAGAAGTACCACCTCTATAAAAATGCAAGGAGATTCATATCCTCGTGAGGTTGTTGTTTCGATCTTAACCGATTCAAACATCAACATTTTTGGTGACCATAATAGGGACTGATTTTTTTTTAAGAAAAATGATACCTTTAAGATCAAATATTATTAGAAAACTAAATGTTGTTTGGTTGAAGTTTTGAAAGAAGATCAAGAGAAAGATTCAAAATGAACTGGGTTCTTGAAAACCTTGTTCAAAGAGGAACTAAATGGCCTTGAAGATATTTTGTTGAAATTTCAGCCACAAATCAGTTGTGACAACTTCTATAAAAACACAAAACCATCCAATATTTGGGAGGCTAATATCCCTAGTGACTCCATCCTCAAAACTCCATATTTTAAAAGAAGATGCCCCGGTGACTTCACTAAAAAGATTCCATAGTTTCAAGAAGATCAATATGAAGATTCCTATGAGGAGTTTCTTTCATGTTTTGAATATGTTTTTCCTTCTCCACCAGACCAATCAAAACTTGTTCAAAATACAATAAACGAAGAGGGTATACAAAGAAAGAAACAATTGCATAGAAGTCCACTCAATTTGCAAGGAAAAGTTCATGCCTTGCTATATATTTCCATGGAAATGTTTTCCATATTCTTTGGGAATACTTCAGAAGATGCAAAGAAACATTTGATTAAATTCGGCAGTGCTTGTGAAATTTTTAATGTGGCTGAAAATGATGTTGCATGTTGCTTGTTCATCTTAACTCTAAAGGAATATGTTAATGAATGGTATTACTCATTGCTGCCTGGAACCATCACTAGTTGGGATTTACTAGAAAATTTATTTGTGGAGAGATATGTTCCAAGAAAATATCCATATTCCCTTTTCTTGAAATTGGTTGAAATCCATATGAACGAGGAAGAGACAGTCAAAGATTTCACTTTCAGATTCATGAAAGTTCTTTATGAGAATTCTCAAGAAATGTTTCCAAACGATGTCATTATTTTTAGTTGATATGAAAATGTTTTTCCTGTGAATCTAAAATTTATATTGAAACAAGAAGGAAAGTGCAGTTGGAAAGAGTTAATGCAGCGTGCTCAAATCATTTAAAGAGATGTTCTTGGAACCGGTGCTAATATATTAAATCTCCCAATATTCTTTCAAGACAATAGAGGAATGAATTTCGAAGAAAATTGTGATGAAAGACGTGAATTTTTTTGGTATATCTTGTTCTTGAAATTGAAAATGGGAACTATAATGTTTCAATTCAAAACAAATATCATCCTTCACATGCTCCATTGGAGGGGAATTTCAACCCTTCATGTACTCAATTTGAGAGCAATGATCATAATGAGTTCAAATATGAACATGAGGATTTCATTCAATGTAATCATGATAAAAATGTTGCAGCAAATTATCAAATAGAGCAGCCGGTTTACATCAAGCCACAAGAACAATGTTTAAATTGGATGAATATAAAGATTGGTAAGAGTCATCACTTTATGTCAGAGTTTTATGATATTGATTGTTTCTTTGAAGCAGAGTTTAATGAAGAAGATATATTCCAAGCATAAAATGAAGGGAAAATGCAACAAGAGGATACATGGGTGATATGTTTTATTTATGAAGATTGTGAAGTTGTTTATGGAAAACAAAAGACAGTCTGACATTTCCCAACAAATGTTCAACAACAATTCCTTGTTTCCACCTTACGATGGAAACTTGATCATTGCACAAAGGAGGAGTTCTTTCAAGACATTGTTGATAAATCAAGAATTTGGATGGGGTCGGTAATGAGGAGAAAGATGAAAGTATTATCATATTAGAAACTCCTTATCCAATCAAAGACAATAACATTCTTTAGCAATCAAGAATTGACTATATTGAAACATGGTTTCAAAGCATTGTTGGTCAAGCAATGCCATCAAATTATCAACATATCTAGTTAAGTTTCTCCCCAACCCACTTTAGGCATGCCCCTGATTCTTTGGTACTAGCCTTGATATGTTTCACATTTATGTAGTTCATTTCATGGGTCATATGGATGCTTGAATGGCTCCATTGGAAATCTACCTACACCTAAAAGTGTCCCTTTATTTCAAGTAAGATAGGGTAGGTAGATATTCTTTGTACATAGTTTGTTTATTCCAATCAAGTTTTGCATAATAAATTAGTTTCTAAGTGGAGACCATATTTGAAGATGAATCCATGGAGGAAGAATTACAAGAATCCATTTCAAATATGACTTCATAGCCCATTGGATAAGGCATCTCATCTTCAGATTCTGGCGTTCTTAGCAACCCACAGGGAGTCATTGTCTCGTAGTTGGAGTCGGTTGTTGATAAAAATTTGTTATACTTGATTTCCCGCTCTTGGAATAATAATAAAAATTGACATCAGAAAAATATTTTTTTAACTATTTTAAGTTCATTGTGTAGCCCTCAGTCTCAGCTTGTTACTCATTTTTTGGATTCAAAATATGAGTTTGTATGCTCAATATATCCAATTTTATATCTAGATGCCAAAAGAGAACTTCCTCAAAATGTCCTCCTCTACTTTGTTCCCACCAAAATTAACCAATCCTTATATTGTTCTTAAATTATCTCACGGGCTCATGCACATTGTTTTGCAAGTCTAAACTTTTGGCATCATCATAATGCATTGCAATCTTATGTTGTATCCATATTACACAAACACTTAGTTTATTTTGAATCCCTTCCCTCTCTTTATCTCTCCTCTTCCACACTTCATCGGATTCATTCATTTATCATACTCACCTCTCTCACCTCCCCCAACCCGTGAACCCGAATCCTCCTTATCTCTCAATTCTCCTCTCCTCTCCCCTTACTTCCCCTCTTCCCACACTTAGTCTCATTTTACATTTTATTTCCTCACTTAACATCCCACATTATCTCTCCTTTATCATGTTCATACCTCCACGGTTTCATATTCTATACCCCCCTCAACACTTCATCAGGTTCATACTACCACAGGTTCATCATCTTATTCCTCCCTCACCCGCCATACTCCTCCATACTTTCCTTTGTCCCTTCACCTCTCGTCCACTTCTTCCCTCACTTAAACAATTTATCCTAATTTTCTTACATTATATCCTTAACCAATGAGATTATTCCACATGGCATTCAAGTATTTGTACACATGGAAACCAACTATTGATGACACGTGGTGACGAATGGGAGTGTGACATGTGGCAACCAATTGAGTGCTAACACATGGCAGATCGTGTTAACCTATCACACAATGACACATGGTGATGATGTGGACTCTTGAGTCATCGCTTAATCATGTTGACTCATCAAAGACTGGATGATGATTGGGAACCTATTCGAGAATGATTGGGCAAACAAAATATTTAATTATTCAACTAATTTTCTAGGGGTCGAATGACTTAGTCTTCATAACCTATTTATGTTTCAAATATGAATCATGATAAATTTTCATTATACACAATAAAATTTCAAATACTTCCATGCATGTGGGATATGTATTTTCCAACAAAGGTCGAATTTTTTTAAAGGAGAAGCACGAAATTGAAATAAAGGGCCCAAATTGCCCCATAAAAACTGATCAACGATTGTTGAGTCTTGATGTTCTGGAGGCCATGTCTTGAGATCTGGGAGTCGTGTTTGGGAAATATTTACCTCGTTGGAAAGGTAATTCGATGAGGAATATTATGCAATGGGTTTTAAGGGATGAAAATGGCCATATTTTTCTTATAAATTGAAAGAACAATCAACAATATTTTTATGGTGTGTTGATAAATCTGCTTGATACTTCGACTTCATGAGCTCACATCTTGATAACCAGAAATCAAAATCTCTCTTAAGAGAACTCATTGGAAAGATGGAATGTCATAGTTTACATATAAATTGATTTCCATGGTTTATAAATCAAATATCACACTCAAAAAATAAAAACACAATCCTCTCTTTAAAGGGGGGAGCTAATTAAAATTTTCTAAATAAAAGTTTATTTAAAAAACTTTTATTAAATACGAAAAGGGCCCAATACAATATGAGGATGTCAATGATGTAAATTAATTAATGATACTTTATTAAGGAACTAATTAAAATGATTATTCCGAGAAATAAAAATCCCTAACTACTCAAGAAGTTAGAAGAGTCGGTTTTAAAAAGCAAGAAAGGGATTCATCAAAGGGTTAGAGAAGGTTGCATTATCATAGAAAAATATCATAATATAAGGGTCCCGCCATAAAATTCATCCAATATTCTGATTAGAAAACAAATACCTCTATCTTCTCCATTATTTTTCTTATTCTACACCATTTTCTCAAGGCCTTTTGTTCAGATTTTTGAATTGAGAATAAGGTTGGGTTCTTAATTGTTTCTCTTGTAATCTTCCAAGAATTTTATTACATGATCATGGAGTATTTACAGACATGTATGTGATTGCTAAACATATTTTGTGTATTGTTGAATATATTCATGAATAAAACTCCACATAGAACTATTTCGGGGCATTACTCTAATGATTTCTCAAATCTTGGGATTTCTAAGTGTGAGATTTTTTGAGTTTGCCTATCAAATTCTTCCAGTATTAAATGCAGAACTCTTTTAAAGTTCTTTAAGATGATCAAAAATGTTCTCGCCTTTTTCTTGTGAGAAGATGTGGTTGTATTTATTTTTGTATGTGATTTAGAGGGTTGTATATATGATGTTGAGCACATAGATATTCTGATAATGAAGCCTTCATTCAATATTTTTATTGTTGATAAGATATTCATTGCACATAAAGATTAGACCTAGTTATCAATCAAGGAAACAAAGATATGGGGTTTGTTGTCTAACATTCTCCCTAATCCAAGATATTCAAGATATATCATTTATCCAAAGAGGAGTACCACCTCTATAAAAATGAAGGGGAATTCATATCCTCGTGAGGTTATTTTGATCTTAACTGATTCAAACATCAACAGGGCTAGAACAAGGCGAGTGGAATTCATTTTTTATATAGGGGGAAAGGTTTAATTATAGTCAATGAATTCAACTTGGGATAATCCTTTGGAAACTAATGGAGCATTGTGTCTTTCAACACTTCATATGATGCATACTTAGTTTTGTAGACCCATTTACATCTGACAAGTTATCTTCCTTTCGAAAGAGGTACAAGATCCCAAGTATCATTCGCCATTAAAGAGAGATATTATTCATTCATTGATGTATTCCAATTTGGATGACCTGAAGTTTCTGCAAATTTCTCTAGATCATGAGTCTCTAAAACTTGACCCAAAAGAGAAGAGGCTCATTGGAACTACGAACATGTATGACTTTGATCTAAAGGATCGCCGACAAAATCACTAGTTTCTTCTCATGTTGAACGAACCCATCTACGAAGTGGTGGTGTTGGTGTAGGTTCATGTTCAATGGACTCATCTAAAGAAGAATAAACCATAGTAGGAACAAAATATAGCACAAACGTCGAAGATGGCTCGCATGACAAAGAAGACACAAACGTTGAATTAGGCTCACAAGACAAGAGTTTTTCATCAAATTTAACATCTCTTAGAATAATAATTTCATTTGAATGAGGTTGAAGAAGTCAGTAACCTTTGACATCTTCAAAATAACAAAAGAAAATACACTTCTCACTTTTAGGTTGTAAAGATTTTATTTTCTCATCGGGACTGTGATCCCATGATACATTGCTAAATACACGAAAGTAGCTTATATCTAGCTTAATTTTATTTCATGCTTCTTCCGGTGTTATATTTTTCAAAGCCTTTGTGGATTGTGATTTACTATGTAATTTGCATAGTTAATGGCTTTTGCCTAATAATTAAGAATTAATCCCTTAGGTTGGATCATACAATTAACCATTTCTTTTAATGTGTGATTATTTCTCTCAACAACACCATTTTGTTGTGGTGTATATGGAACATTGTGTTGCATTTTGATGCCCTATGCAGTGTAGTAACTTGTAAAATTGTTGTTCACATATTCACCTCCATTATATGTTCTTAACCTTTGTAGTTGATGACTAGATTAATTTTATACAAAGGCCTTGTAGGCCAAAAACTTGTCACACTTTTCCCTTAAGTTTTAAGAATTAAACCTAAGTGCATCTGGAAAAGTCATCAATGAAAGTTAATAAATACTTGCACCCAGAAAAATAAGAAGAAGAAAGTGGACCATAGAAGTCATTGTGAACAAGTTGTAAAGGGGTTGAGGCATGCCAAGAGGCACGCTTGTCAAAACTTACATGATGATGTTTTCCAAGAACACACCCAACGTAAACACCGTCTCTGCAAGAAATAAGAGGAAGACCAGTCGCCATCTGTTGATTACATAGTTGTTGCAATGAACGATAGTTTAGATGACCAAACCGCTCATGCCAAAGTTTTCTCAAGTCATCTCTATGAGAAACAAAAAATGATGGACAAGATGATGACCCAAAGTTTTCAAACTTGTACAACCTAGTAATATCATCAACAATTCCAATTACAAGAACATGCTTAGGATATTTTAGGTCCTTGATTACAACTTGGTGAGGTGAAAACTCTACGGTTTTACCTTCACCTAATTGAGTTATTTGATACATTGATAGAAGGTTGTAGGAAAGAATTGGAACACATAATACATCATTGAAATGACCATTATCTACCTGGACCGTTCCAGACCCTACAACACTAAGAGATCTATCATCACCAACAAATATTTTTTTAGTGTTACAACCATTAAGAGAAAAAAATATGGATTTATCCTTAGTCATTTGATAAGATGCTACAAAATCAATAAGCCACTCATCAGAAGAATAAGAAGTTACATTAAATGAAAAACCGGAAGCAGAAAGTGCATGTCCATGAGAGGAAGAGTTAGAAGAAGAAGAATCAATATTGATGGTGTACTTCTTCATTGTTTCTTCCAAAGATTTGATCTTCTTAAAACATTTGCAATCTGCATGACCATCTTTCCCACAAAATTTGTAATGTCTTTCAGTATTCTTATTTTTAGATTGTTCTCAGTTGTCACCATTAGGAGAAAAATTCAGTTGAAAGGGTTTAAGACCCTTGTTTTTCTTGTTGTCGTGGCAAGGATGTTGCTTCTTGGGATTCTTGGATTTATATTTTCGTTGTACCACTAAGGATTTGTTGGATGTACTTGCATTGTTGATCAATAAAAGTTTCACAATATTATCTTTCTCTCGAATTATAGAATCACAAAAGGACTCAAGAGAGGGTTCTTTATTAGCACTCCCTAGAGATTCTCTAGTGGCATAAAAGGTAGATACAAAAACATAATATGCACTACCTAGATTAGCAAGAATAACATAATGCATCGATCTTCCTTTAATCTAGTTCAAATTATATAGAAAAAAGTATAAGTGTTTTGAACTTAGACAAGTAATCTTCAATGCAAGAAAAACCATTTGGAATTAAAGTCATTAACTAATTTTCCAACCGGTGGGCTCGAATAATATTGTGTTTACCAAACACAACTGCAAGCTTTTCTCAAGCTTTATTGGGAGCATCAAGTCCTTGAAGGTGAAACCTTAAATCAGAAGAGACGGACATTATAACTATTCCATGTGCTTCATAATTCCTATTAACCCATTTGGCATACTTTTCATAATCATTGGGTTCTTGTTCTTTTCCCAAGGTAATCCAGTATAGTCCTTTACTTCTTAATACATCTTCCATATGGGATTTCCATGAGAAGTAGTTGGTACTGGTAAGCAAAAAATAATTGCGAGAATCCATATTAAATATGAAGAGAATAAGAATTTGAAATTTGAAATTGATGGTCTGGATGGAATGCTCTTGGAAAAATAGGTAGTTTAAAAAAAATGGCACTGAAAACAAACTTTGCATGTGAAAGTTGTGTATTTTTGAAAAAAAAAATATAAACGGTAACCAAAGAGCCATGTGGCAAGTAAAAGTTGGTCCACATAGTGATACCCCTCCTTCTAATAACCTCACTTTTACAAATAAGTTTCTTATGAAGTGACCCACTTTTATAGAATAAGCGGGGATCACTTTTACAATGAAGTTACTTTATAATTGAAAGTTACATGCAAAATAAATGACTTTAAATAAAATATTAAAGTTACTTATAATGATTCACTTTTATAATTTAAGTGAAATACACTTTGCAATAGATGCATGAACCTTTTTTTTTTAAGTAACAAAAAGACTTGAATTCAATATCTCTTACTTAATAAAGCAACTTTTAACCAAGTGAGCTAGTGCAAAACATATTATATTTTTTAGAAGGATGATTGTTGTTGTTTTTAACGGCCTTGGAGAGTGTTCTCATAAAAAACTATTTTCACAAAAGAAAAAATGTATCTTCTCAATGGCAACAAGGGTTAGATCTTGGCTATCTTACTTGAAAAATGCAAATTTTCTCTTTGCTTTTGATTTACTGAGATCTCATAGAATGCACAGTAAAAAGCATACACAGACAGGAAAACCCTTTCCTCTTTGTTTTTCCTTTGGTGAGATCACACAAAGTGTAGGGAAAAGATCATACACGTATTGAAAAGAACAACAACTTGTAAATAAAAAATAGAAAACCGAAATAAAAATTGAAATATTATCTCTGCAAAAATTTAAAAGGGTGTATTCGGGCTTTATACCCCCGGATCTTACTAAAAAGGTTGCATATTGGGGAAAAAAAAACCTTTTCGAGTGAAACAAAAATCATTCCTAACTGAAAAAGGTGCTCTAGACATGACGGAGCAATCCTCCCAACCTAGAAATGTAAATAAATGGCAGAAACCAAAGATGCGGAAACACAACTTCAAGATCGTTATCTACAACGGGAGCGGATCTTCAAATGCACTCTGATACCATGTTTAACAACACAGGTATTCCAATAAAGGATGAACACCTTTAGTAACCACTCACGCAACCAGATCAAAGGTCAACACACAGATGTTTTTTCATGGTAAAACCCTTGTGGGGAAACATCTACAACCCCAACCAACGTGGCCACTTGGAGCAATTTATTAATCTAAAAGAAAATATTGTAGAGATATTTACAAGAGAGTTTCTCACAATGGATCATCGACAAATGACCCTCCATGCTCTTTAAATAGAGATCATGGACAAATCACGTGTTAAGCCACAGATCAATGTAGCCATTAATATCAAGGAGAATATGATTCATTGGATCACTCTATGTTGGCAATATATCGTGACCGTTGGATTACCAAACTATAAATGCATACTGAAGAAAAACACTAAGAAACACATTTTTACCTAACGACACATTAGACCAAGTTGGTCTTAACTAACTCCTAAGTGTCTAAATATCCAAATAGCCTCACCTAGGGGGATTTGAACCAAACACTTGTCAGCTCTGAACTAGACAAATGCATAGCAATAATGGAAGCAACCGATTGAGCTAACCCTTTGGGCTTATATCGGGGTTTATTTTATTGCATTCATGTGTTTTTCCTTCTTTCCAACCAAAGAGGCATCTTACTAAAAGATTGCCCCTCTCATATGTTTAGTCATTTTTCCCTTCTCCTCAAATCCATTGTTTATTGAATTCACTTGATTCTCAAACTTCTGGAATGATATCTCTTTGCTTCTTGGCTACTTCATTGTGCTTCCCTTCTCTTTTTGTGCTCCAACACTTGGAATTTTTTTAGAATTGTATTTAAAATTTAAATGCTCATTTATGTCGCTTAAGGACTTGTGAATCATGTGATCATTTACCACAATTAAATTGTGTCCATCAAATGTGCTTTCAATGATGTATTTTTTTATTTATGTTGGGTTTTCCTATTGGTTAGTTTTTTTTGTAACTGGCATTTGTTAGTTAGTTTTCCTTCGGTGCATAGTCTTGTTCTCAATTGATTTTATTTTGGTCAAAATAATTTTTCAATGTTTACTTGTGATGGAAAATAACATTATATCCATGTTTTAATTCTATTTTATGGTTTGGGAGATGCAAGTCTACTCATTTGGTTTCCTTCTTAATTCTTCGATTCTTTAAGATACCTTCTTTCATATATTTTTGTTGATTTGTATTGGATTCCTCTATAGTTAGTTGAATTATTTCTCGACATTTTATTCCTAGTAGATATTCTTGTTATACTTGATTTGGTTGTCTTTGTCCTTTTTTGGTTCTTGATCCCATCCGTTCTATTTCATCACTCTTAAATTTCCTGCAAGGTTTTCTTGATTATTAAGTATTTTGGTCAATTTCTTGATTGTATGAGTATCTTCTTCCTTCATTTGTATGTGATAATCGCTAGTTTCTCTATGTATTTTATTATGCTTTCAAGATGAGAGGAATCTCGGTTCCCTTACTATTAACAATTCATGCATCCTTGGATTCATCTCCACCTCCTCATTCTTCTAGTCAATTATCATTTTCTTTTGTGGGGATGAAAGAAGGTCCACTTGTTACTCAATAGTACTTAGACAAATTCCCTTTGTTAGGGTCACACCCTAACTCCAATAGTTAAGGGGATAAGTTGTTACTAAATGTATTGTGGCCACTAGTTAGGTCCACTAGGTAGTTAGAGTTTGTCTTCAATAAATGTAAGGTGGCCTCATTAAGGAAGGTCCACTAGTTAGTTGCCATAGCCTAATTAATGAAGGTTGACTATGTGGTTACGGTTTTAGTTAGTTAGAAACTATTTATAGTGGTAGAAGTTATATAATTGGATGTCAAGTGATTGATATTGTATTGGAGTTCTTCTCAATTAGAGGTCGCCCCTTCGAAGAGGCTACTGAACACTACTTCTTATTCAAAATATCAATAAAGGTTTACCTATTTTTGTTGTTTCAATTCTTTGGTTATGTTTTATTTACTTTCCACATTTACATTTTTGTTTATATTTCTCTGAGTTTTCTATTTCAGCTATCAAATTAGAGGAAATTTTCTCCAAATGGGCCTTAAGAAAAATTGTGCTTATTGAGTTGGAAATTCAATAACAAATAGAATTTCAAAGAATTGAGTCAACCATAATAGTTGAGTTGGACATATAAAAGTCAAGGATGATTATGTGTTATGTTTATATTTAACAATATGTACACCTCATCTTAGCTAAGATCTTGGTGAAATCGCCTCGGGATATGTTCAATATCTTTGAAATACTCAATATGGAATATTAATAATTTTTTTATTTATTGTATGATATCTATTATCATTTAATTATTATATTTCCATTATTATTATATATCAATAATAATGTGTTCTTCCATTATATATTAATAATGTATTGTTATTAGTATATTATATAATAATAGTATTATATCATATAGTTATTTTTCCAAGGGAAAAAAGCGTAAATTTTATTTCATATGAAAAGAAAATTTACATTCTTAAGAATGCATGAGGAGTCATGCATTTAGTCTATCTATTCTCCCCTATCAAGGATGACCCGAGCAAAAAGAATACTGCAAGATTCCTCATTAAGAGGGGTTGATGCCTCAAAAATACACATAGATGACCAATATCCATTGTTTTATATATACCAGTACAAAAATGACCACCTAGTGGTCCAAACAAGAAGTTTATGTTTCCATCCAAAAACCAGTGAGTTGACTACCATGTGAAAGCCTTGATCTGAAGAGAACAAAAAAGAGAAACCATGTGTATCAATATCAATAGTAATTTACCCACAGACCAAACTGCATCCATGAACCAAAAAAGTGGAAAACTTGTAAATTAAATGTTGTATGCTTGGTGCTTGAGAGATGACACCCTGACAATAATACCATAACACAAAATCTGGCAGTATTCAAAACTATGAAACAAGGTTGCCATGGCCCCCTGCTTCTATAAAAGGGCAGTGATAATATTCAAAATTGGACCCTTCTCTAAATTTAACTATATGCCACTTCCCATGAGCCAAGAGAATACCCTCCTTAGAGAGTTTTTCGATCATTTTGTTTCTTTCCCTGTATACATGGAGAATAGAGAAATTTGTATAAGAGTACAAAATTAAAAAAACTTCATCAAGAAGTGACAAAATTATGATGTTATGAGACTTTTGTGATTTCCTTATTCAGTTTATAATCACCATTGAGTCACGAAATATTTGAAGATTGGATATCAGTTTTTCCCCAGCAAAAGTTAGCAACAATTTTAGTGCCATTAGCTCAACGAAATTGTTTGTTCTAGGGCCCAATCCCCATTTCATTTTAAATATACGGGAATATGAAAGGTGTAAAACTGCTCCCCCACCACACATCAAGCCCTCATTTTGTGAGGCTCCATCAAAAAATTCCCATGGCCTTGAATGATCCACTGATTCCTTTGTTACCTGCCTTACTAGGGGGCTTCAATCCATTGTGGGAAGTGAGAAAGAATGTTAAGGCTTTAAGAAGCAATGAGTTTTGGAATGGAAGATTTCTCTTTTAAGATAATAGAGTTTTGATTTAATCACACACCCCAATTTATAATCAAAGGAAGATCTTTTATATTAAGATTTTTTGGATCTTTAAACCACTTTTGCCAAGCCTCTTCAATGGTTTGTCCATGCCAAATACAATCCTATTGGAGTGCTCTTATGCATTCAGTCCATGTCTAGTGTGTAAAAGGACAAACTAAAAAGAGGTGAATGCTAGTTTCCCCGATGCCTTTGCAAAGTGGACACCACCCTAGACCTTTCAGTCCTCTAAGCTTCATTTTATCCCAAGTTGGCACCTTATTTTTAATCAGACACCATAAGAAAATATGGGATATTAAAGGAAACTTTATTTTCCAAATTCCTTTCCACTGCCAGGAAGGTTTCTGTTGGAGTATGTCAATGTTTATTTTTGTGTATCCATATTTTGGTGTATAAATTCCAAGGGGACTGTGTTGCCAGACCAATTCATCTTCCTTGTCTACTATTCGAATGTGTCCTATTTTGAGAGCTATGATATAGTAATTCCATGATTCTATAAATTCTTCCCCCAGACCCAATTGTAGGGTCCCTTTCCATTCTTTCCCTCACATTGTGGTCCTATTTCTATTTATGATCTGAGCCAAGTGAAAAAGACCCCTTTCGTGTACAATACCAATTAGTGGATGGAGAAGAAGATGTGCCATGTCACTTCCTAGCCAAGGATCCTCGCCAATTCTGACTTTGGTACCTCTTCCCACCCTCCAATCCAGTCCTTGACCTACCACTGAGAATTTTTATGAGATATTTTCAAATAATTGTGTAGTTTTGTGCTTCCTTTGTAGGCCTTCTGATCCACTCCTCCACGGAATCCAGAATAATATATTTTTTGATTACCACCTTTGTCCTTTTGACCTACCCATAAAAATATGAAATAGATTCTCCTGATTTTCTCCAATGTTCCTTTTGGAACCCCATCCAAAAAGATCCAATATATCGGGATAGCTTCCAACACTGACTTAACTAAGACTACTCTCCCTACTCTAGATGACCAGTGGAAGCTCCATGATTTTAATATATTTTCTAGCTTGGATACTAGCCAGCTCCAATCCTCCTTTTTTTTTATTGGGTTTTAATTGAAAAACAAGATACTTCAACCCTTCATTGAAAGGTCTTGAATAAAAAGGGAAAATTTCCTTGTAAACTCCTTCCTCCACATCCTCCATGAGGTGTGCTGACAAAGTGGATTTTTGGTCATTTATCTGCATACCTATAGCCCGACTAAAAAGATCCAAAATAGACCTTAACTTCTCTGCATCTCGCCTTAGTCCATTGTAGAAGATCAGTACATCATCCACAAAGAGAAGGTGGGAGAGCCTTAGAGTTGGCAATAAGGAGACTCGAATAAATTCCCATCTGGATTTTGCTTCAATAATGGCCCTACTGAGCCCTTCTGCCACCAATAGAAACAGGAGAGGTGACAAAGGAAAACCTTTCCTTAGGCCTCTTTCCACTGTAAAGAAAGATGATACCACACCATTTATAAGGAAAACAAAAGACATTGTCAAGATACAACTCATAATCCAATTTGTAAAAGGGATATCAAAACCCAAGTGAGATAATAACATCCTCAAATAAAGCCAACTGACTCTTTAGTAATCTTTTGAGAGATATATCTTGAGCACAACCCCTTTTAATTTATGGGTTTTGATACTATGTAAGGCCTCTTGTGAGACTCTAATTACTTTGTGGATCTGTCTACCTTCTAGAAAACCAAACTACTTTTGTGACATGGACTTTGAGAGGAATAATTTTATCCTTCTACTAATAATTTTGGCTATTACCTTATAAATACAATTACAAAGGGAGATAGGTCTAAAGTCTTCCAAGGATTTTGGATCATGCTTTTTGGGAATAAGGGCAATGAAGGTTGCATTTAGCGGAGGATGGATATGCCCATTTTTTTGGGATTCTTCAACAACTTTTAGAATATCCTTCCCAATGAGATCATAAAGACCCACAAAGAGGTTCATTGACCACCCATTTGGACCTGGACTCTTGTCTTTTTGAAAACAATGCAGGACCTCTTTGAGTTCCTCTTCTGAGACTTTTTCCATAAGAGTCTTATTGTCTTTCTCTTCCACAAACCATGGGAAAAAAAGGTCCATATGAACTATGGAATCTATTGTTCTCCTTCAGCTGAGTATATATTTTTGAAATGTTGTGATCCCGTCTATGTCAGGTCCTCAAATGATGTAATTTTTATGCCATGAGAGTCCTTAAGGCCCTAAATAGTATTTTTCATCTTCCTTCCCTTTCCATAAGCCTAGAATAATTTAGTGTTCTCATCCCCATTTTGTAACAATAGTGCTCTTCTCTTTTGCCTCTACTCAGCTTCTCTTTCTTCCAGGAGCTTCCTTCTTTTCTTTTCTAAGGAAAGTAAGGCCTCTTTGGCTTTAGGAGATGAGAAACCTCCACCATCTATGTCGTAAGTTGATTCCAATTCTTCTTGTGTGCTAATAATCTCATGTTCGTCCAACTACTTCTTCTTCCTAGTCCATTCAATCGTGGCCTTTTTTAAATTTTGGGCAAACTGGGCAGCTGCGCATTCTTCTTGGTTAAGGGGAATCCATATCTCTTTTACTAGATTGATGAATTCCTCCTCCTTTAACTAGGAAGAGCTGAATTTGAAAGGGATCTTTGGTTTTCATGTCTTTCCTGCGACTTCTAGAAAGATTGGGTAGTGATCAAATTTTCCTCTTGATCCCACCCATTGTCTGAAAAGAAGAGGGGACTCCACCAGGCAGGTAGAGATGAGAAAGTGATCTAACCTTTTTGTGATGTGATCTCCCCCCAATCTCTTGTTCCTCAAATTTGGAGAAAGTTTTGTGGTAGCAATGTCTAATAAAATTGATGCTCCCAATTTGTGGCTAAAATAGTTCGACTAAATATCTGCATGGGCCCTTTAGCCCCAGGATTCTGCAACTCCAGAGGAGAAATTTAGATCTCCCCTAAGGATGATATTCCTTTCCTTTGTAAAATACTTGGATAGAAAATTGTCATAGTACTCCATACGCTCTTGTGAGGATCTGTATACATTTAATATTGTGAAATTCCTTCCAATATCCTCCACACTAGCAGTCACATCCAGCCCTGATTCAAAACCCCAAGAATTTACGAGCTTGGTCAATATTGACCTCCAACCCATGTCCAAACCCCCCGAACATCCTTTTGCATCCAAACCTATGAAATTCCAACCTTTAAAAAGATTCTCCAAGAGAGGGACAAGATAATTGGAATCACCTAGTATCTCTTGAAGCATCAAAATATCTAGTGGAGAGGACTCCACCAGCCTATGGAGGGAAATTTTATTCGAAGGGATTTCCACACCCCTGCAATTGAAAGAGAGAAATTTCATTTTTCACCCCCTCCAAGTTTGGTGTTGTTCTAAGGGCCCCAGTGATGGAAAGTTCACGACCAACTGCCATATCCATGGCAGCCCTAGTCTTTTCTTTTGAGAGGAAGGATTTTCTCCCCCTCCCCTTACTTAAATATGAAGGCATGGGGTTTATCCCCAACCCCTCCAGCTTGTGAATTGACTCCCCAAAATCTGGAATATGTCGATTTCTCAATTGATATCCCATCATATCTTCCTCGGATAAGATTGAAGAGTCTTGATCGTGGCTAGAAGGGAGGGAAGGGGTAGGGATAGGGACCTGGACTAAAGTAAGGTGTGTGAGCGGTGGTTCTAATGAAGGGGAAGAATAAATAGTGGAAAAGGGGATATTCTTTAGAGAGCCAACCCAATTTTTTCCCAAAAAATATAAAGACTAAAATAAAAAAATTAAAGAAGGAGGAAACCATGGGAGCATACCCAAATGTGTCATTCCTTTCTAAAGCAGGCTCTCGGTAGCTGCAAAAGATGTTAAGGAACTTCTTTTTGAAAATGAACTTATTCCCGCTTATGTGGAGGAGACCACTTCATGGCATTGTGAAACCACCCTAGTACCCTAAGCCACAGCTCCACAAACACCGGACATTGTTCTACCTTGCTTAGAAGAAAAAGTTGAGGAAGCCTCCCCTAACTGCAAAGCCCCTCTCTTCTTGTTCCCTACCTCTAGAGAAACTTTTCTCTTTTGTTTCATGGAAAGAGTGCACTTGAAAGCTCGATGATCGTGCTTATGACATATGTGGCATTTGAAATGGATGCCCTCATAATCCAGTGTTTGCATAAAAACTATATTCCCCATGACATTTCAATTTTCCTAGAGAGCCCCTTTCTAACATTTAGTGAGACTAGTATATGGCCATCGACATTCTTCCAAAGGAGATGACGGTCATGTCGGCATCCATATTGGGAGTTCGTCGATTCTTTCATGACTGGCATTGAAGAAAGGCATCCATATATTTAGTAGCAACGACGTCGAGTCTACGCACCATGGAGCTTTCAGAACCTTGGTTGCATCTGTGGTGCTCTGGAATATTAACATGAACCATCCTTAATAAGTGGACTGAGGGTAAAGGGATCACCAACCATGTCCAAGACTTTTTTACCCAGTCCCTCAACAAATATATTCCCAGGTTACGACCATTTTCCCTACCCACCATCGTCGTTTATCCCATTTTCAAGAACTTAGGAAGCATAATGTTGTCCCCAAATTTGTGAGGTTGGTCAACTAGTTTTATCCCTGCTTATATTTTTTGCTTTTTAACCACTGGTTGATCCCCTAAAACCCCCTAAAGTTGCTTCCACGTGAAGCCCCCCTACCTCATGTAACACACCCAACCCCTACGTTCTCTTTTAAGGGGTGGGGCTTCATAATTTTGTTTTCATTAACTATCTCAAACCCTCCATTTGGGGTCTCTATCCCATTCTTCTCATCCAGAGCTTTCCAGCCATGGTCTCCATGCTCAAAACCAAGCTCAGAGATGGAAAATAAACCTCTCCCAAGTTCCTCAGGTGTTCATTGGTTGAGGCC
Source organism: Picea glauca (assembly GCA_000966675.3). Lineage (NCBI taxonomy): Eukaryota > Viridiplantae > Streptophyta > Pinopsida > Pinales > Pinaceae > Picea > Picea glauca. The sequence goes on from JZKD02S2271951.1 coordinate 79,935, forward strand.
ACGTGTCTTTCATGTAGATCCAACTCAATAAGGTTCATCTTGATTTCTTCGATATCCTAGAGCTTCCAGCATTCCTAAATCTATGGTGGAGATCCATCCACCAACCAATCCAATGATTGGGCTTGATCCTTCGCTAACTCACAAGCTATCAGGGAAATTAGCACTTCGACACCTTTCTGAAACACTTCTCCTCAATTCATCTAGAGTACCAAGTCTCTGGACAACGCAATATCATGCCACGTGCCCTCAGAGCGTCGATGGCTCTAATTTACTTTGGGACTCCACACTTCGGGAGTTCCATAGTCTCCAATGCTACAAACCTATAGAGTGAATTTCTAATGGATTGAACCTCCATCCTCCATGTGTCCCCTTGCAAATCAACGGTCCACGCTCTCCTTTAATATCAATGGCCCATAGATATTTCGGCATCCGACACTTTGGGAAATTCTTAACAACCACCATGCGAATCCTCTAGAGTGGAAAATCTCCAAAGTTCACGATCCAATGCCATGTGTCCTCAAAGAATTGACAGCTCTGATGAACTCTGACACTCCAGCCTTCGAGAGTTCTGGTTCCTTCAACTCCACTTTCTTCCATAGTGACTTTTCTCCAAGGTGGAGGTGGCAGATCTTCTTCCACACATCCTCCTTCACGGATGGTTGAGATGATTTCGTGACTCCAACCTTCGGGAGTCCTCGCACCTCCACTCTACAACTCTTTTGGAGTACTTCTTCTCTAGAGTTTGGAATTTGGTGACACGTGTCCTTACCAACAGACGACTCAAATATGCTCTGAATCCCTGCAACTTCGGGAGTCCTTCCACCCTTCTGCTCTCGCTCCTCTGGAATGCGAGATCTCCAACCACGTGTCTCCGACTAAAAGATGACTGATATCTGCTCTGTTACTTCAAGCTTCAGGGATTTTTGAAGCATCTCACTTCATTTCCTTCGAAGTGTCTCTTCTCCAGAGTTAACAATCTACTGTCGTGTTTCTTCCTATGCCAATGCCTAGGATATATTCTGGCACTTCGGGACTTTGGTGGTTTCATCCTTTCCCCACCTATAAACTCTCAGAGTGTCTAGTCTCCAGACTAAAGGATCTATCCCCACGCATCCTTTATGATGGATGGTCGAGATCTACTCTGGGCTTCGAGGGTTTTGACGTTACAATACCCATGTCCTCCCGAAGCGGTCAACACTAGGTTGACTACATCATAGATTCGATGGTCGAGATAACTCCTAGGAATCCTCCGATCTACAGTCCATATTAACTTCGAGACTTCATGGGATTCACCTTCCATACGAAAAATATGCCCAATTCATCAAACCCGTGAAGTACGAAGGGCTATAAGGATTAACATACATGTCCCTTCTCCAGATCCGACGCTCGTGAAGAGCTTCGGCTCCTCCAGAACTAATCTCATCCCTTTGTCTTCCAAATGAAAGGATCTTCCCTTTCGAGACTTGAATCTTGCTATCCTTCCTTAGTGTTGTCGCAAGAGTTGACTCAAGGCTGTAATAGAGCCAAGCCTTAGCACATTTAAAATAAAAAAAAAGTTATTTGTTGTTCAGAACTTGACTTGGGTTGCAGCAAGCCAAACCCTGAAAATTTATTTTGAGTGCACTTCTGGCCTAATACACTCAAAGACAGTTCTCTAACAGCCAAAGGCTCTTTACTCAGTAATATCCAATGATTACAGTAAGAAGGTCAGATTTATTATTAGAAAAGAGGTTTAATCAGGTTTGGGAGTTGATCCAGGAAAACAGTCCATTGGGCACGGAGTCAAGTGAAAACCACAGAAAGGAGATCGCAACAGGGATCACATTACTTGCAGAAAATGAGGCAAAGTAAGTCTTTCTTTCAACTATAAATGATCATGATTTAATAGCAGAAAAAGAAAAGGAAAGGGCCACCATAGTGAAAGCATCAATCAAGGAGGAATTTTCACTATGACTTTGGAAGAAAAAACTAAAGGTTGATGGCTAGATACAGAGCACTTATCTAGAGTGAATTCTGAACAGTCATCATGAAAACAATACTTTTATCAACTGCGTGTAAGGAGAATTAAGATGAATTCCAAACATATTTAACTCAGTCGGAAAAATAACAGAGAGATAATAAGACAAAAGAGGACATAGTGAAAGAAATGACCGTAATGAATCTCATAATTTCAAGAAAACGCGTCGCTGTGTATAATTCCATTTCTGGTTCTCAAAATAACTCTGCGTTCCACACAGGAGCTCTCTGCCTAAGAGCACTCTCCCGGGTTTTCCCCTTCCCTTTACAATGAATGCATCTCTATAAATTCCCTCTCTCAAGGAGGTTGAAACTGTCCCCTATCATAACTGACAGTTAACTACTTTCAACTGTCTTCAACTAATTATAACAGTAATCTAAACTAAAAATACAACTCAAATCCTAATTTCTAGCAAAATGTTTATAGTCGTAAGTGCATTAGATCCTCCTCCATATAGATGAGTTGTAATGGTGGCTATCTGGTCTTCGAAATAAAACATAATAGTTGTTTTGTTCAGGTCCCTTATATCTCTTCGATGCAATACAAACTGTAAGGTATCCATTGAACACACCGAGCAAAATACACAAGAGCGATCGTTAACCAGGCCTGGTAACGTATCTCCTAACAAGATATTCAACATTAAATATTGCTATCGAAACAACAGCATACCATGAACCCAAATGAAGCTTTCCCATTTCAAACGTTCAGTAGCAGTTGAGGGTTTATGATCCATTGTGTGAACTTGGTTTGCAATAGAACTAGTAAGCATTCTGATCTCCTTTGTGAAACGCTGAAGAACACAAATCAATGGCATCGTAAAAGAGTCAACAAAATCTTTCTGCCCCTTGGCCAGAGTTTTTATAACAGAAACTGCAGAGCTTATCATCAAATTAGCTGAGGTAATGTCAAGTGAATTCTGAGGTGCAGTAACTACTTCGTATGCAATAATATAATATCCCGTGATGTAGTTCCAACATTTAATGGAAATGCATCAAAGACCGATGTTCATAATGCGGAACAAATACTCTTCAATATGCGGAACCAAGAACTCGGCTTTTGGACTTTCGGTGAACAAGGAGTAGTATGAAAAACGATAAGCTAAACCCCGAAATCATGTGATTGGTGCACATTTCATTTTCGTGGTGTTTCGTGCATGTGGCACGTGTTGGTGTTAGGTATTTGTCGTTTCTTCAGTTCTTTGTTTATTCAATCGCTGAGATTTATTCCAGAACTATGCTTTAATGCAGAAATCAGTTGCAAAGACATGATTTAAACTACGCACATCACTAACGACCGAACTCCTCCGTTGAATAGACGCCGAAAATGATGTATCTTTTTACTGCGGGCACTTCAAAATCTAAAAATTTGCAAACTCCGTCTATACAGCAGTAGATAATACTAAACCGATAACATCCACGTGTTTTAACGCTTCTGTGCATACTTTTTGTTGCGTCATGAATGAATAAGCGATCCAGATTTGCACAGGTACTCGCACCTTCTCCAATCTTCAGATTCCGTTGATAATTTCATTTTCAATTCAAACAACCTTGTTCTCTGACTAAATATTAATGTTAATTTCTCCTTCAAAAATGGACTGCTATATGACTTTTCCATTTGTATTCTAATTCTTCTTCGACGTGGAGAAAAAGTTCCATGTTCATGCATTTGTTGATGTATGTCAAGGTACGTGTTTCCTCATACACAAGCTCAATCCACTCTTGTTCATTAAAAATGCCAGGTTAATATTTCAAATTGGGTCACATATTACGTCGTCAAAAGATTGTAAAAGCCTCCTCTAAAGTACTGGAAATTTGCAATGAAATCTGGTGTCAATTGGCTATGACTGGATGCACTTGTCCACCACAACAGGTAGGGGGTGGTGTAATCACAAATTCCTTAACAATATCAGCATAGCAATAAACTTCTTTTAATCTCCGTGCCACTTCCAATGAATCCTTAGGCGGTATATTTTCACCCTTTTCCCGCATAAGCTGTTGAACAAAAAAAGTGAGGTCTCTTCCAGTGATAGGGATTGATTTCATAGCGCTTCTAATGACATATCTATCTATTACAATGTGTGTAATCTCATCTCCAGCATCCACTTAGAAGTTCTGTACCTAGCAGCAATAGCAAGGACGACAGTATGTATATATAAAGTCCTGGAACACTAAATATTTCAAACATTATTTCTCCAGTGTATTCAAAGTTTTCAGGAGCAGCAAGAGGACTCTCAGTTAAGAGGAAACGGTGATCCTCAAACACATTCAGGATGAAGACACTAAGTAGAGAAAAAATTCAAACTCTGTTACAACACTTAGCTTCACCAGCTCTAAAATAATTCGGCACTTTTCTCTATTTCTCTTGATCTTAACACTTAGAGGTGTCTTTCACATGCTCCTTGCGCTCATTCATCACTCTACAAATTAAGAGGTTCTCAGTCTATGCCCGCCTCGCAGAGAGCCTGCGCATACATGCACTATCTCTCCTGAGCTTTAACGGAATCCTTCCTCCAAGGGACTTAGAATGACTAAGAGAGTCGACATGTACATGTAAAACTATGCCCAACGTCGACAAACTCACAGTTCCTTTATTTTAACTTGAGCCACCATAGGGCTCAAGCATGTACGTGTACAAGTCAGATAATTCTTTATTTTCTTAAATACATAATCAGGCAAAATTAAAGGGATACAGTATAACCATTAAGAAAACATGCACATCCCTAAAACATTCATAGGATATCCAACTTTAATCTACAGTTACAGTTCAATTACATAGGATATGAGAATACTTATCTATTATAGGTTGCACCCAACTAACTGACTGTGGGTGTTTGCCTTTCCACCCAACCATAGGCTCAGAGGCATTTTTTCTTAGCACACTGGCCACCCACGTTCCAAGCCATGATATCACTAGGGAATTTATGCCAATTCTCAACGATCCTTTCTCTTTCACATCTTCTGGAAGGTTTATCATATGCTTCCTCGGCATCCAGCTCATGACCTTCTGCTCAGGTCCAGTTCTCTGCATACTCTCAGAGATTTATTTTCTCTCTCACGACCTCGACGAGGTTTTTCATATGCTTCCTCAGTATCAAGATCATGACCTTATACTCATTCTCTCTGTTGGAAAGTTTATCACATTCTCCACTCTTATCTTTATCTCCTTACGTGCCTTGCACGCATATCCTTCCTTGAGAAGGTTATCCTTCCTATATAGTTCCTTTTGTCAGAAGGAAACTCGGGTCAGTTTGGGTCTGTAGGACCCTGTGGTACTTCAAGCTGACATTCGAAAGCTAGACCATGCTTCCATTCATGGGGTGGTTGATGGTTCAACCACCAGTCCTTTCTTCATTAATTGATTCCTCCTTGGGAACCGAAGGAGGTTTGTTATCCTCAGCAAGGGAAATTTGGGGTCATTTGATATAATGAACCCTCTCTTATAGTTTTCACATTCTTTCCTCTAGTGATATCATGGCCACTACTTTCAAGGCTTCACCCCCACAATCAGTTGTTTGTCTATTCAAACAATAATCCATTTACATTGTTCCCATGCCACAGCATGGTAATCCTAATTAATGATTAATTACAAGTTGGGGGAAACAGGGGTGTTACAATCCCCTCCCCCTTAAAAAGGACAATCGTCCTCAATGTTCTTTCTCAGTAACATCTATCATGCCTTTCTCATTCAGTTGCTTCATAAGTCTTGACCTTCTTTCTTGGTCAGGTCCTTTCCAAACTCTTGGTCTTCATTACCTGCCTTTAATAATCTTGGACAACAAGCAAATAAATCATAATTTCATGCGAAAACATTTTATTGTTGTTCAAAATTAAAGAGGAAATTTTCATAATCTAGCACAATATTTATTTGTGCAACTCATATATTTGCATCCACATGATGGTCTTGTCATTTTGGTTCATTGTTTTTCCTTGACATACACATTATGTGCATGATCCCAAACAATATTTTACAAGAACTATCAGAGTCTCCTCTTCCTTGAAATCACTCACCTCCAGGCCCAAACTCAGGTATCCCCTTCTCTGTTATGCAGTTCCTCGAGTGATCCATCTTGTCTTACCAATGTTTTCTCACACAGGAAGAATTCTAGAGACTTCATTGAGCCTTACAGTTAAGGTATCCCTCAAACTTGCTCTGCCGAGGTGTCTCAACATCACGCCTCTGTGCCTCAAAGATGTGATCTTCACTTCTGTCCGGCTTCCTGTATGGACAGTCAACGGCCTTGTGTCCATCTTTCCCACATGTAAAACATGTGATAATTCCTCCTCGCCCTCTTCCTCTACCTCGGGTACAAGGAATTATGTTCACGTCGACATATCCGCCACCCTGCTCTGTATGCTGCCTCCTCGGCTCAGCATATTGTTGCCTCTGTTCAAGTTGTGGCTGCCTCTGCTGTGAGGTTCCACCTCTCTCAATCTTACCCCGAGGTTTCTACCATTCCTCCTTGTGCTTCTGTGTTCTCTCTTGGGCAACCGCCTTGCCTCTGGGATGGCTTCTGCCTCGCCCTCGCTGACCTTGTTTACAGCTCAGCTTCTCTTCGGCTTTTAGAGCCATCTGGTACGCATCCTCAACTATTCGGATGGTAACCATGCTCAATTCATCCTAAATGTTATACCTCAACCCATTCAAGTATCTCTCCACCTTTTCGTCATCACTCTCCCGATGACCAGCTCTGATATTGAGTCTGTAGAACTCCTTGGTGTACTCTTTCACCGTCATCAACTTTTGTCTCAGGTTCTTCATCCACCTGAACAGAGTGATCTGATAATCTCTCGGAATGAATTTTGCTTTCATCTTAGCGATCATCCGATCCCAACTCTTAATTTTTTGTTTGCCTTTGCAGCGCCTATCCGCCTGCAACTCATCCCACCATAAGGTTGCATGTCCTTTCAATTTGGTAACAGCATGCCTTACCTTCTTGTCCTATTCGATATCCTCGTAATCGAAGTAGGTATCGAGTGCTCGAATCCAATCCAGCAACTCTTCTACATCTAGACTTCCCTCATAGAGGGGAATGTCCATCTTGGTCTTTGAGCTCATCCTGGCGATAGCTCTGATCAACCGCTCGGTCGATGCATCCTCTGCTGAGACCTCTTCTGCATCGTGTCCAGCTTCTTCTTCCACCCCGGAATCACTGAACTCTCCAGCGCTGACTCTACGCCTTTGGGTGGTCTCCATCTCTTCGAATCTCGCCCTGAGATCTCATATCTATCATTCCATCTCTGGAGTCCCTACTGGCCTACCCCTTCTTTGGGCATCCCTGTCTTCTCGATCAGGTGACTGCCTTTCTCTTCTCGGAGGCATGGTGTAATTCTCTTCTCTCTGCTACCTGAACAAAGAGAACTCTTCTCCCTCTCTGATACCACACTGGTCCTGTGGAGATCAACGGCCCTGAGATCTCGTATCTGTCGTTCCATTTCTAGAGTCCCTGTTGGCCTACCCCTTCTTCGGGCATCCATGTCTTCTCAATCAGGTGACTTCCTTTCTCTTCTCATCGGCATGGTGAAATTCGCTTCTCTCTGCTACCTGAACAAAGAGAACTCTTCTCCCGCTCTGATACCACACTGGTGCGAAGTCGCGACCCTCACGGTCCAACCTGCTCTCACCAGGATCTTCTTTCACCCAGGCCTGAAGAGTCAAAGAGCTCTTCCTACTCCTCTCATAAGTTCTTTCTACCCACAGTAACTCCTCGGCGATCTCCCTTTCTCTTCTCGGGAAATCGGGTTTCGCGATTTAGCGAAACCTGAGTGCGTGGTTCTCGAGCTGTACAAAACCCTGAGCTCCGAGGTGCCGATATTCCAATACAATGCCACCTGGACTCCACTAAATCTCGTGGTCCCACAATTCCATAGCGACATTGGGATTTCGCGACTCACAAATCCACAATGTAAGGTTTCCTTGATGTCTAAAACCCCGAACGTCGAACCCCGATCTTCCGGGATCGCGTGCCACCTGTCCTATGGAGATCAACGGCCCCGAATACCTCGGGAAATCGCAACTCGCGATTTCGTCGAGTATGAAACTCTTACCTCTCCAAACGCCAAATGTTGAACCCTAATGGGCGTTGCTCCTTCCCTCCTACGCTTATGGACTAAACCTCGTGCAGCTCTTCTCTAATCCAATGGTCAGCGGGATTTCATGCTTCTCCACTGTGATCCCTAGCCATCAATTCTCCTCCTTGAGGATTTCTCCTACTCCAAAGCTTCGTCCAGTTTGGAACTTCTCCTGGGTCTATTCCCAAACTCTTCACAACGGAACTATCCCTCCTGAGCTTAATTTCTCCCACTTCTTCAACTGAAGGCTGGATCACTCCTTGCACTCAGCGTCCAATCACTCTCTAAGTATTGGATCTTCTGGACTTTGTGCCCTTTCAGCAATAGGAATCCCTGCCTTCCTTTTCTCAGACTTGCTACTGAGACTCCAACCTTGGCCTGCACTTCACCTGCATGGCTCTGATAACCCAATTCAACTATGGACAGATGAGAACAAGAGTTCAACTGTCTAGCCTCATCAACGCACTCTATGCGGATGAATTCCACTGCACTCTATGCAGGAATCTCCTGGCTCAGATAGAGAAACAATTGAAACTCATTCTCCTCTTTCTCTCACAGATTTCAGATTCAATTACGAAATCACATACATAGCATATCAAAGCAAATGCATGACATAAAGCAAACATCCATGAGCATAATATCAACACAGAGAAACAACACAAACCATGAAGCTGAATCAAAGACTCTCTTCCATTAATTCAATCTGTACATGGGTGTTCTTCACAAGTCCTCTGCTCTACTCTGCTTACTCTCAATAATGTTGAACTACTTTACAATGTACAAAGGAGGGTGCCTATATTCCATTTGCCCCCTCGAAATCTGAAACTATCAAATCTACAATAAATTCCTAGCTAACAGCATTAAAACTAATAAATGCCTTCCTATCTACAATATAATACAAGTGCGCTTCATTACATTAACTCATTAATGCTTGGCGCAACAAATATCAAGGTAAAATTCAAAAAGAAGTTTGTTGGTTTGTCCAGTTGTCGTTCCCTGCTCCACGCGCTGGCTCACTTGATGACTGAGCGATGCTCCTGCATCATACTCCTCGGCTCGAAAGATTTCATGGGCTCCTGTCCATGAGCTCCTGCACAGTGTGCCCATGCTTTTGTATCACTGCTTCTATTTCCCAGCTGGCATCCTCCACTGGGTGATTCTTCCATTTCACCAGGTACTCAAAATACTGCTTCTGCCTGGTCTTCTTTCCCAGTCGCTTGTCCAGTATGCCCTCCATCTGTGGTTTCTGTGCAACTGGCAATTGTTTTTGCCACTGGACTACTGGTTCCTTAGTTCCAGCCTCTGCTTCTCCAGTTCTGTAGGGGTATAAATCTGAAATATTGAAAATTGAAGATATATCGATGCCCTCTGGCAACTCAAGCTCGTATGCATTCTCCCCGAATTTCTTCAGGACTCTACATGGCCCAATTCTCTTCATCTTGAGCTTGTTATATGTTCCCCTTGGGAACCTTTCCTTCCTTAAGTGTGCCAGAACCATGTCCCCAACTTCAAACTGAAGTTTTCTCTTCTTTTGATCAGCTCTGCGCTTATACTCTTGATTTGACTTCATCAACCGATGCTTCACCTGCGTGTGAAGTTCCTGCATTGCCTCAGCGAATCCTTCAGCACGAGCGCTGCTAGTTTCAGCCTGTCCTGATTCTCTGAGCTCAGAAACTCCCCTCGGCTACGTCCCATACAAAATCTGGAATGGAATTCTTCCTGTACTCCGATTCACAGAGTCATTATAAGAAAACTCTGCTTGTGGCAATATCTGGTCCCAACTGTTGTGGTGCTCTGTCACCAAGCTTTGCAATAAATCTCCCAGACTTCTATTGACTACTTTCGTCTGCCCATACGTCTGCATATGGTAAGATGAACTAAAAGCCAAATTAGTTCCCAGCTTCTTCCATAGCGTCCGCCAAAAAAGACCTATGAATTTCGTATCCCGATCCGAGACTATGCTTCTCGGCAATCCATGTAATCTGACAATTTCTTTGAAAAACAGATTGGCGATGTGGGTCGCATCGCTGGTCTTCGGATACGGGATGAAATGTGCCATTTTAGAAAACTTGTCTACCACCATGAAGATGGAATCAACCCCTCTCTATGTCCTCGGCAGTCCTAAAACAAAATCCATGCTAATTGCCTCCCATGGTCTCTCGGGTATAGGCAATGGCTGATAGAACCCTGTGTTCTGCTTTCGGCCCTTCGCATGTTGACATATCCGACACCTGTCAACAAACCTCTTTACATCTGCTCGCATGCCTGGCCAATAATATGATTCGCTCAGCTTGGCGAATGTTTTGTCATGTCCAAAATGACCTGCTAATCCTCCACTGTGTTTTTCCCTCACCAAATTCTCCCTCATGGAGCAATCTGGAATGCACAGTTGATTGCCTTTGAACAGCAATCCTTCCTGGATTATATATTCCAGCCATGGACTCCGATCCCTGAGAACTGGATTCTCAGCTGCCTCGTATGCTTCCCTGAAATCTGTATCAGCTGCATACATATCTTTTAAATTTTCAAAACCCAAGGTTTTGACTCTAAACTCCTACAACAGCAAACATTTCCTGCTCAAAGCATCAGCCACTTTGTTAGTAGTTCCTGAAATGTGTTTGATCACAAATGTAAAATTCTGCATGTACTCTACCCATTTCGCATGCTTCTGGTTCAACTTCTCCTGTTGACTCACGAACTACAATGCATGATTATCACTGTACAGCACAAATTCCTTGGGTATCAAGTAATGCCTCCACTTCTTTAATGCCTGTATAATGGCATAAAACTCTTTGTCATAGGTGGAGTATTTCAGTTTTGCATCATCCAGCTTCTTGCTGTAATATGCAACAGGTCTGTCATCTTGACTCAAGACCCCTCCAACAGCATACCCATTGGCATCACATTTCACTTGAAATGTTTTCTGAAAATCAGGCAACACCAGAATTGGTTGCTCTGTAATCTTTCGCTTCAACAGATTGAAGCTCCTCTCAGCCTCTGTTGTCCAGTGAAAAACTTTATGTCGCTTCTTCACTGTGTCCATCATTGCCGCGCTAATTCCACTAAAATTCTGAATGAATTTCCTGTAGAAACTAGCCAGTCCATGGAAACCCCTTACCTCAAAAACATTCCTCGGCGATGGCCAAGTCTTGATTACTTCCACCTTCTCAGGATCCATCTTCAATTCATTCGTCGAGATTACAAAACCCAAATAAATGAGTTATGTCTGCAAAAACTAGCACTTCTTCAAATTGATCAGCAGCTTCTCCTGCTATAGCCTTCTCATCACAATGGCCAAGTGTTTCAAATGTTCAGCCTTGGTCTTGCTGAAAATTAGTATGTCGTCCAGATACACGACCACAAATTTGCCAATGAATTCCCTCAAAACTTCATTCATCAGCCGCATGAATGTTCTCGACGCGTTTGTCAAGCCAAACGGCATGACCAACCATTCATACAAACCCTCGTTTGTCTTGAATGTTGTCTTCCATTCATCTCCCTCTCTCATCCGGATCTGATGATATCCGCTCTTGAGATCAATCTTCGAAAAACAATTTGCCCCACTCAAGCAATCCATCAAGTCATCCATTCTCGGCAGTGGAAATCTATACCTGATGGTGATTTTATTTATTTCCCTGGAGTCTGTACACATTCTCCAGCCTCCATCCTTCTTTGGACTCAGTACTGTCGGAACAACACATGGACTAAGACTTTCCCTCACCAGTCCTTTATCCAGCAGATCCTGTACCTGCCTTTTGACCTCCTCGTTCTCCTGAGGTGTCAACCTGTACACTGCCTTATTCGACAAACTTGCTCCCGGTATGAGGTCAATATGGTGACTCACACTCCTCATCGGTGGCAACGAATGAGGTAGTTCGTCCACGATGATATCAGCGAACTCTCCCAGCAGTTCCTGAATCTCCTCTGGAAAATCGTCCACTCTTGTGCTTGTCAGGACAATTCTCGGCTTCCTGACAACAAAGAATTGTGGATCTTCATTCTTCTCCATCTCTATGAGGAGTTCCTTCCCACTCATGAGAAGTATTGTGCTGGTTACTTCCATCTTCACTTCTTTATCCTTGATCGGAAGCAATCTATGTATTCTCCCATCCTTTTCCAAGGTGTATGTGTTCATCCTTCCATCATGAACCACATTTCTGTCATACTACCATGGTCTACCCAGCAATATATGACATACATCCATGGGAATGACATCACACAAAATCTCATCATGGTAATTCCCAATTTTGAATTTAACTAAGCATTGTTTAGTGACACTTACCCGGTGTCCTTTCTGTAACCATGAGACTTTATATGGACTCGGGTGCTTAGTTGTTCCCAGCTCCAGATTTTCCACCATCTCGGATGAAACGAGATTATCGGTGCTTCCACTGTCTACTATGGCCTTGCACTTTCTGTCATGGGTTGTGCAAGTCGTCCTGAATAGTCTGCTCCTTTGCACTGCGCCTTCCACCTCTTTCTCAGGTGTCAAAAGGATTTTATGCATCCCAAGCAATCTTCCGCTGTCATCATCTTCATTCTCAACATCACGCCTCTGCTCCTCAGTGATGTGAGCTTCACTTTTGTCCAGCTTCCTGTCTGGACAGTCAACGGCCTTGTGTCCATCTTTCCCACATGTAAAACATGTGATAACTCCTCCTCGCCCTCTTCATCTACCTCAGGTACGAGGAATTATGTTCACGTCGGCATATCTACCACCTTGCTCTGTATGTTGCCTCCTCGGCTCAGCATATTGCTGCCTCTGTTCAGGTTGTGGCTGCCTCTGCTGTGAGTTTCCACCTCTCTCAATCTTACCCCGAGGTTTCTACCATTCCTCCTTGGGATTCTGTGTTCTCTCTTGGGCAACCACCTTGCCTCTGGGCTGGCTTCTGCCTCGCCCTCGCTGACCTTGTTTACGGCTCAACTTCTCTTCGGCTTTTAGAGCCATCTGGTATGCATCCTCAACTGTTTGGATGGTAACCATCCTCAATTCATCCTGAATGTCATACCTCAACCCATTCAGGTATCTCGCCACCTTTTCGTCATCACTCTCCCAATGACCAGCTCTGATATTGAGTCTGTAGAACTCCTCGGTGTACTCTTTCACCGTCATCAACTTTTGTCTCAAGTTCTGCATCCGCCTGAACAGAGTGATCTGATAATCTCTCGGAATGAATTTCGCTTTCATCTTAGTGATCATTCGATCCCAACTCTTAATTTTTTGTTTGCCTTTGCAACGCCTATCCGCCTGCAACTTATCCCACCATAAGGCTGCATGTCCTTTCAATTTGGTAATAGCATGCCTTACCTTCTTATCCTCTTCGATATCCTCATAATCGAAGTAGGTATCGAGTGCTCGAATCCAATCCAGCAACTCTTCTGCATCTAGACTTCCCTCATAGACGGGAATGTCCATATTGGTCTTTGAGATCATCCTGGCGATAGCTCTGATCAACCGCTCAGTCGATGCATCCTCTGCTGAGACCTCTTCTGCATCGTGTCTAGCTTCTTCTTCCACCTCAAAATCACTGAACTCTCCAGCGCCGACTCCGCGCCTTTGAGTTGTCTCCATCTCTTCGAGTCTCGCCCTGAGATCTCATATCTGTCATTCCATCTCTGGAGTCCCTGTTGGCCTACCCCTTCTTCAGGCATTCCTGTCTTCTCGATCAGGTGATTGCCTCTCTCTTCTCGGTGGCATGGTGTAATTCGCTTCTCTTTGCTACTTGAACAAAGAGAACTCTTCTCCCGCTCTGATACCACACTGGTCCTGTGGAGATCAACGGCCCTGAGATCTCGTATCTGTCGTTCCATTTCTGGAGTCCCTGCTGGCCTACCCCTTCTTCGGGCATCCCTGTCTTCTCGATCAGGTGACTGCCTTTCTCTTCTCGACGGTATGGTGTAATTCACTTCTCTCTGCTACCTGAACAAAGAGAACTCTTCTCTCGCTCTGATACCACACTGGTGCGAAGTCGCGACCCTCACGGTCCAACCCGCTCTCACCAGGATCTTCTTTCACCTAGGCCCGAAGAGTCAAAGAGCTCTTCCTACTCCTCTCGGGAGTTCTTACTACCCACAGTAACTCCTCGGTGATCTCCCTTTCGCTTCTTGGGAAATCGGGTTTCGCGATATTGCGAAACCTAAGTGTGTGGTTCTCGTGCTGTTCAAAACCCCAAGCTCTGAGGTGTCGATCTTCCGATACAATGCCACCTGGACTCCACTAAATCTCGTGGTCCCACACTGCCACGTCGACGTTGGGATTTCGCGACTCGCAAATCCATGATGCAAGGTTTCCTTGATGTTTAAAACCTCAAACGTCGAACCCCGATATTCTGGGATCGCGTGCCACCTGTCCTGTGGAGATCAACGGCCCCGGATAACTCAGGAAATCGCAACTCACGATTTCGTCGAGTATGAAACTCTTACCTCGCCAAACGCTGAATGCCGAACCCCGATGGGCATTGCTCCTTCCCTCCTACGCTTATGGTCTAAACCTCGCGCAGCTCTTCCCTGATCCAATGGTCAGCGGGATTTTACGCTTCTCCACTACGATCCCTGGCCGTCAATTCTCCTCCTTGAGGATTTCTCCTGCTCCAAAGCTCCGTCCAGTTTGGAACTTCTCCTGGGTCTGTTCCCAAACTCTTCACAACGGAACTATCCCTCCTGAGCTTAATTTCTCCCACTTCTTCAACTGAAGGCTGGCGCACTCCTTGCGTTCAGCATCCAATCACTCTCTAAGTATTGGATCTTCTGGACTCTGTGCCCTTCCAGCAACAGGGATCCCTGCCTTCCTTTTCTCAGACTTGCTACTGAGACTCCAACCTTGGCCTGTACTTCACCTGCATGGCTCTGATAACCCAATTCAACTCTGGACAGATGAGAACAAGAGTTCAACTGTCTAGCGTCATCAACACACTCTATGTGGATGAATTCCACTGCACTCTATGCAGGAATCACCTGGCTCAGACAGAGAAACAATTGAAACTCATTCTCCTCTTTCTCTCACAGATTTCAGATTCAATTACGAAATCACATACATAGCATATCAAAGAAAATGCATGACACAAAGCAAACATCCATGAGCATAATATCAACACAGAGAAACAACACAAACCATGAAGCTGAATCAAAGACTCTCTTCCATTAATTCAATCTGTACATGGGTGTTCTTCACAAGTCCTCTGCTCTGCTCTGCTTACTCTCAATAATGTTGAACTACTTTACAATGTACAAAGGAGGGTGCCTATATTCCGTTTTCCCTCTCGAAATCTGAAACTATCAAATCTACAATAAATTCCTAGCTAACGGCATTAAAACTAATAAATTCCTTCCTATCTACAATACAATACAAGTGTGCTTCATTACATTAACTCATTAATGCTTGACGCAACAAATATCAAGGTAAAATTCAAAAAGAAGTTTGTTGGTTTGTCCAGCTGTCTTTCCCTGCTCCATGCGCTAGCTCGCTTGATGAGTGAGCGATGCTCCTGCATCAATACCTCCATAATTTAGGTTCTCCTTCCTGAATCATACCTTACTTGGGTATCCAAGGCATACAACCGCTTTTCAAAAGTTCATCCATAACACTAAGACAAGAAAATATTTCAGAAGGGGTTCTTACCAAATCCCTTAATACCTTGTGCCACATAGGCACGAATATATTTATCCCGGTTCTTGGTTTCTAGCACCCTCCTTCTGATTTTTACCTCATTAGCAATGCTTTATGGGGACTTTTACAGCCCTTTCAACAATATTTCAACCGCAAAAATCTGTGGTCATCCTCTGCTTGAGGTTGCCCATCATTGGCAATTGTCTTCCTCAACAACTCCAATTTCTTTCTATACATAGCATGCATCACCATAGTCACAATTACATTAGTTATAATATTAAGCCAAATGCATGTATCATAACATTCAAATTCATAAAACATCTTCAAAATATCCAAGCATATCTTTATGCACTTCATCACATTATCTTCAAATGTTTCCATGAGTGCGACACAAACAGATTTCGATTGTTTCTTCAGCAATACAACCCTTATCACTATGGTGTCAAAACCTTTTTACTTTCATTAGCATACCTACTTTCTCATCCCGAAGAAAAACATAATACTCAGTAAGAAAAGAATTAAGGGCTATCCCCTTCTTCCAATACTTTCTACATCACCCGAGACTTTTCAGCCCAGTTGAGTTATCTCTAAGGCCTCACTATCTTTTCTTAATCATGGATTCAACCAAGCCTATTCAGTCAAACGTACTCATTTATTCATTTAATCATACTCATGGGGTTTACTTTACTTTTACCAACTGTATCGGTTTCCACAACTGCTCTTTTAAACCTACGACTCTGTTAAACAATTCAGGGTTCTTGGGGTGAGAAAATTGTTTCTCCTTTTCTCCCCCTTTACTTATGCAATCTACTTCTTATTGTGATCTTTCTGCTCTTTTCTTGAGCAACCTTGGTTAGGCTCATCCTAACTCTTAGGATACATCAGCATGCTTTAATAGCAAATCCTTTTTTTGTCCATAATGAATCATGAACCTGTGCATCCTGCACATTACCATTCGGTTATTAGAATGGTCAAGATTCATTATTAGTCTTATATTCATTACATGATGTTTTTCAAAATGTAATCCAGGATTTATATATATATATATATATATATATATATATATATAGAATCTTTTAGCTCGTTGCTTAATTCTCAACAGTCAATAAGGTTGTGAATTTGTTCTCCTGATAGAGTCTTCACACAGTTTCTCCACAGGGAACTCCTTCAGCATGAAACTTCCTTATTACATATCCTTCACTATATGTGATAGCCTTAACCTTGAGTTGGCTTTAGCTGGGTACCAAATATTTCATAAGGAATATAAACATGCATCTTTGTCATGCGTCCAAATTATCTATCCACACATATGTTGGTTTTGTTAACTTACATCCATGATGTACTTAACCATATGCATAATCAAAAGCATGTGTGTAGCTGCCATAGGTCTATTTCATAGCCCACCTACATCTCTATTTTGAAATCAGTCAACTCATGATTGTTCACAATCATTCTCATGTAACCCTCAAAGGCAAAACCATTTGCCTCTTATCATGACAACAGAGCATCCATGCTCGTCCACTCTTTCTTCTATTTATACTAGTATTTCTTGAGGGAATAGGGCACATTTCCCTTAAGCTATCATTCAAAACAGAACTTTCATGACTCTTCAAAATGGATTCAACCATGCATTCATGGTATTCACTTAATCTTGGCAAGTGCAATTCTTACCTTACGTATCACTCATCCAGGCAGCCATATTGTGCCTTTAGTATACATTTATCCTTATATCATGCATGTGCATCACTTGCATATTTAATATCTCTCATACTTAATTGGTATTAATATCATTGTTCATGTCAATAAGCCTCACAATGCATTAACCCATGCATTCAAACACATACAAACCTAGCCAAACATTCATTATGCAAGCTCATTGCTTGCACCCCTTTCCATGTCATACATGCACATGGACATATCATACTTCTAGATCCTCCTCCAAGGATATTTTTTTCATCCTTATAACAAGTCTCATAGGGACACTCAACACTGAGCTTCCCTCTTAGTTTATAGCTTGCATTCATTCACAAGTTATCCACCTGGTAGTTTAACAGACATAGTCATAACTATGTTTCCCTTTCTATGCGATAACAACTATCAAGAAAAACACTCTTGCCTTAATTTCCATAGAACATTACCCAACTTATAAATACAATATGGGAAATTAAAACCATGTTCAAGGTAATAGGACAACTAATTTGGCTTCCAACTGGTCTTGATTAACAAATCTCTCAGTCAAGGAGATCCTTTTTTAGATTCCCTTCACTGGGGTCCAACTATATCTGTATGGCTACCATCTACCACTGGATGTCAACCTGAACCATCAGGCTTCTGGAAGTGCCCAACACTTCCTTTACCACATTCAGGATCTACATTTAATCAACCATTTCATCCTAATTATAACAAATTTTTAATGTCTAATAATAATTAGACTATTCCCTTAAAGCCCAAACGAAATTTCAAGTTATGTTACTTACTAAGTATACCAGTTTAGAAATCTAGAGTATCTTTAGGCCAAGCTCAGTCTTGACCATTACACCTAGGGTTCTTCCTTCTATTCAGCAACAGTCAAGGATGGAGGCCACTCTCCTCCTCCCAAAAGAATTCTGGAAGATTAGCTTCATATCCACCAAGCAAGGGAGGCTACTGTGATTTCTCACTCAATCACTCTATATTTCTATAGCTATGTTTATCAGCTTGATTAGAAAAAACCTTGCCCAGCAATTCCTGTACACAGAAACAAAAATTTGTTTCTTAGTTCCCTTCAAAACCTGAGAGTTGCGTATGTTCTCCCTTTTCATAGAATGGTCACCAGACTCATTCCTCTGATCATGAGGGATTATGCACATATACAAGGCTTAACCCTTCATTAAAGCAGTAATTATTACTACTATGAATCCTTTCCATACGTTCACATCTAAGTCTTTTTATTAGTGTCCATCAGCATAATCCCACTCCTGTAGGATCGACTATCATTTCCCAAAGAAATGATAGGTTTCCTTTACCACAGACTAGCATGATTCAATCTCGTTGGGTAAAATCCCAACTGTGTTTTAATATACATCCTTATACTTAAGGAATTTATGGAGAAAATTTATGTTTGGCAGTAGTATTCTTCACATACTCATCCTAGCCTTGGTAACTAAATCTTATGTCTGTACAACAGTACATACGATTGCAGAGTGAAGTCTGCTTCTTTATTTGGAAACATTAGCAACATACCGTGCAAATTTCCAAAACATTTATCAACAGTAAAAGACCTCATTCCTCTCTTCAATATAGGTTTACTAAGCTTCTCAAGAATGGGGTAAGGTAGGGTGTTACCCCTTAAAGTCCTTCAAAAATATTTTCATACAACTAGTGCATGAGCTCAAGCAGGCCAAGTGTTGTTGTTGTGCTCTGATACCAATTTGTATCACACCCAACCCCTAGGTGCTCTTTTAAGGGGTGGGGCATCATAAATTCGTTTTCCTTAACTATCTTAAACCCTCCATTTGGGGTCTCTATCCCATTCTACTCGTCCAGACCTTTCCATCCACGGTCTCCATGCTCAAAACTGAGCTCAGAGCTAGCAAATATACCTCTCCCAAGTTCCTCAGGTGTTCATTGGTCGAGGCCACATGGCTTTCATGTGGATCCAACTCAATAAGCTTCATCATGAGTTCTTCAATATCCCAGAGCTTCCATCATTCCTAAATCTATGGTGGAGATCCATCCATCAACCAATCCAACGAATGGGCTTGATTCTCAGCTAACTCAAAAGATAGCAGGGAAATCGACACTTCGATGCCTTTCTGAAACACTTCTCCTCAAGTCATTTGGATTACCAAGTCTTTGGACCGCGCGATCTTACGCTACGTGCCCTTAGAGCGTCGACGGCTCTGATTTACTTCGGGACTCCGTGCTTCGAGAGTTCCAGAGTCTCCAATCCCACAAACCTCATGAGTGAATTTCTAATGGAGTGAACCTTCGTCCTCCATGTGTCCCCTTCCAAATCAAAGGTCCATGCTCTCCTTTAAGATAAACAGCCCACAGAGATTTCGGCCTCTGTCACTTCGAGAAATTCTAAACAACCACCATGTGAATCCTCCAGAGTGGAAAATCTCTGAAGTTCACAATCTGACGCCATGTGTCCTTAGAGGACGGCTCTGATGAACTTTGACACTCCCGCCTTCAGGAGTTCTGGCTCCTCCAACTCCACTTTCTTCCAAAGTGACTTTTCTCTGAAGTGGAAGATCTTCTGCCACACGTCCTCCTTCATGGATAGCTGATATGACTTTGTGACTTCGGCCTTCGGGAGTCCTCGCACCTCCACTCTACAACTCTTTCGAAGTACTTATGCTCTGGAGTGCGGGATCTGGTGACACTTTTCCTTACCAATGGACGGCTTATATCTGCTACAACTCCCTGCGATTTTGGGAGTCCTTCCACCCTTCTACTCTCACTCCTCTAGAATGTGGAATCTCTCGCCATGTGTCTACGACTAATGGACAGCTGAGATCTACTCCCCTACTTCAGGCTTAAGGGATTTTCAAAGCACCTCACTTCATTTCCTCCAGAGTGGCTCTTCTCTAAAGTTAACAATCTACTGCCATGTGTCTTCGTACGCCAATGGCTAGGATCTATTTTGGAACTTCGGTGATTTCACCCGCTCCTCGCCTATAAACTCTCAAAGTGTCTAGTCTTTGGACTAAAGGATCTACAGCCACACATCCTTTATGATGGACGGTCGAGATCTACTTTGGCCTTCGTGGGTTTTGACATTACAATACTTCTGTCCTCTCGAAGTGGTCAACATCAGGATGACTACATTTTATATTCGACGGTCAAGATAGCTCCCAGGAATCCTCAGATCTATGGCCGAGATTAACTTTGGGACTTCAAGACTTCGGGGGATTCACCTCCTATATGAAGAATATACCCAATTCACCAGACCCGTGAAGTCCGAAGGGCTCGAAGGATTAACATCCATGTCCCTTCTCCAGATCTGATGTTCATGAAGAGCTTAGACTCCTCCCGAACTAATTGCATCCCTCGTCTTCCAAACAAAAGGATCTTGTCTTTTGAGACTTGAATCTCGCTATCCTTCCTAAACTTTGCCAACTCTAAAATACTTAGGCACTTTGCTCTATTTCTCTTGATCTTAACACTTCTAGGGGTCTTCTGCACGCCCCTTGTGCTCATTCATCACTCTAGAACTTAAGAGGTTCTCGGTCTCTGCTTGCCTCGCAGAGAGCCTGTGCATACATGCATTATCTCTATCAATCTTTAACGGACTCCTTCCTCTAAGGGACTCAGAACCACTAGGAGAGTCGACATGTACATGTGAAACTATTCGCAAGGTCGACGAAATCACAATTCCTTTATTTTAACTTGAGCCACCACAGGACTCAAACATGTATGTGTACAATCCAAATAATTCTTTATTTGCTTAAATACATAATCAAACATAATTAAAGGGATACAGTATAACCATTAAGTAAACATGCACATCCTTGAAACATTCATAGGATATCCAACTTTAATCTACAGTTACAATTAAATTACATATCATATGAGAATACTTATCTATTATAGGTTGAAACCAACTAACTGACTGTGAGTCTTCACCTTTCCACCCAACCATAGGCTCATAGGCATTTTTTCTTAGCGCTCTAGCCACCATTGTGCCAAGCCATGATATCACTAGGGAATTTATGCCAATTCTCAACGATCCTTTCTCTTTCACATCTTCTGCGAGGTTTATCATATGCTTCCTCGGCATCAAGCTAGCGGCCTTCCTCTGCATACTCTTAGAGATTTATTTTCTCTCTCACGGCCTCGACGAGGATTTTCATATGCTTCCTCAACATCAAGCTCGTGGCCTTCTACGCATTCTCTATGCTAGAGAGTTTCTTGCATTTTCCACTCTTCTCTTTATCTCTTCACATGCCTTCCACGTACATCCTTCCTTAAGAAGGTTATCCTTCCTATACGGTTCCTTCTGTCAGAAGGAAACTCGGGTGAGTCTGGGTCTACAGGACCCTGTGGTACTTCGGGTTGACATTCTGCAGCTAGACCATGCTTCCATTCATGGGGTGGTTGATGGTTCAACCACCGGTCCTTTCTTCATTAACCGATTCCTCCTTGGGAACCAGAGGAAGTTTTTTATCCTCGATAAGGGAAATTTGGATTTATTCAATATAATGAACCCTCTCTTATAGTTTTCACATTCTTTCCTCTAGTGATATCATGGCCAGTACTTTCAAGGCTTCAGCCCCACAGTTAGTTGTTTGGCTATTCAAACAATAATACATTTACATTGTTCCCATGCCACAGCATGGTAATCCTAATTAATGATTAATTACAAGTTGGGGGAAACATGGGTATTACACCTCCTAGTGGGTAAATAGGACCCTCAGATCGAAACCTCCTCACCAGAGGCCTGGGAAGATGGAAGGGGATGCGAAACAAGGAAATTTTCTGGCTTAAGAGAAGAAGTCATGCCCAACTCCAGTTTTGTTGGGAGCCGTGCCTGAGAGAAATCGTAGTTTTCCAGGGTGGAGGACCATTCTAGACATGGGAAGTCTGGTCAAGCACCACTTATACCAAACGTTTCTGAGGTTTGTGGCCAATCAGTGAAAGAAGGGTTGATAGGAAAGATCCCCTCATATGGTTCTTCTGGTAGAAAACTCGCTTCCGACCTCCATACACAATCCCTCACCTCTGAAAGCAACAAATCTAAGGAGTTCCTTAGAGGGTTGGGTGAAAAACATCCCAAGGGAGTTGCCTCGGAGTACAGGGCTAGGCTTGGGCCACAGGAAGGATGGAACTGAGGAAAATGAAAGGCCCCATTGTGAAACTCACAAGCCTGAGTGCTTGGTTTGGAGACTATTACTACCCCCTGAACCTCCTCCATTCCAAAAGCAGTAGGCAGAAGACCCAGGACAAGTGTGGAAAATTGTCGAGTTGGAACACACCAAATCGATTGCTCGTCCGAGAAGTCTATGTCATAATCCACAATATCTCCAGCAGCATCTAGGTAATCCCCTTCCCTTTCTATCTCGCTTGAGGAATGAAACAACTTGATTCTGGGCGCTTGACAAAATTAACCGGTGAAGGACAAACTTCAGCGAGGGGGTAGGCTAAGTTGCAAGGCATATGTGTGGAAACCCTGACGTGACCTGTGGATAGGGTTTCTGCAGTCCATCACTCCAACTAAAAATTCCAATTATATGTTCAACTATATGTTGATTATTCTATCATATAGTTATTAATTAGTAATATTATATAATTATTTTTTAATATTTAATTAATAATTATAAATTTGTAATACACTTATTAATTTAGTATTATATAATTTTTCTATAATAATTAATTCATATTAATCGATAGTATGTGTTGAACTTTTCATGTTTAATTCATACTACAAATATTCTCTAATACCTCTAACACATTCACATTTGTATTATAATATAATAAGTATTGAATTTTTCTCTATATGCATTCATAGTATTTTTTTTATTATAGTTATTAATTGATATTATATTATAATTGTATTATATATTTAATATTATTATATCATATTATATTGTTGCTACTCACATTCAATCATAGTAGTATTATATTATAGTTATTAATTCATATAATATAATGATTATATTATTTATTCTATTTCATATTATATAATAATAGTAATTATTTATTGTATGATATTTATTATTATTTATTGTCTATGCACAAGAATAAAAACTTCTCATTATTATTTTTAACTCTCATCTTGTAATTCTAGATTGGCCTAGTTTATATGGCAATTTGATGTGGCATACATGGCTTTGATGTGGCACACACAGATTATTATTTTATAATTTCCTTAGGAAGCCCTTTTTTGGAGCAAATTTCCTCTAATGGGCAGACCACATAGGGAAACCAAAATATCTTCTGATAATGTATGGTGGTCAGAGCCACCTATCCAAGGGTGTAACTCAATCCTTATGATCCTACCATTTCCAATTTTCCAAACAAGACGGTTCCTAAAAATGGGAAAGCATTGTACTAATTCCTTCCTTATGATGAAAGAATTTGAAAAATATTTATTTCTTTGCCTAGTATAGTCTTCCATAGATAACATAGTAATGTATTTTATAGAAGTTACTTGCTGCCACAAACCTAATGAGTTTATCAACCTTCATAGAATCTTGGAAACTAGAGCCTTATCAAAATGATGAATGTTTTTCAAACCCCACCTACCCAAATCCTTCAACCTTGCAATCCTCTAAAACTTTACTAATGGGAATCCCTTCTCTTTTGGTGTTTCCACAAAAAAAAATAAAGAATTACTTTTTTATTTTCTCCAAAATGCCTACATGGATGAATGTCATAGCATGCCAATACACAAAGGTGACCTCTATGATAGGCTTAATCAAAGTTAAGTTCCCTCTAATCGAGGTCCATATGGTGCACCAGCCAGTGCTTCTCTTTTCCACCCTTTTATATAGCCAGCCTTAATCCTTTGTATTGTAATCATTTTCTTTAGAGAAAAACCAAGTATTTTAAACCTTTGTTGAATTCAATAAAATGAAAAGAAAAAAATCCCCCTCTATTTTTCTCTCATTGTTCACTAAGACCATTAAAGGAAATACAATACTTCTTGAGGTTTATTTCCATACTTGTGGAAAGGTTATACAAGTCTAGGGCTTCTTTTAATAAATTTTCTTCTCTTAAAGTGTCAGCACAAAAAAGAATAACATCATAAAAAATAAAATAAAAAAGTGAGTTAGAGATATTCCCCCACTGTTCGCACCCAATTCGTCACCTGGTGAGCAAATCGAGGGTGCTTACATGCCCTGTTGGGTCTTGCAGAGCATGACAGCTGTGGAGGAAAGGGTTAGAGGTAACAAAACAAACTACAAGCAAGAATTAAACAGAAACAAACTAAATTGTGAACATATGGATAAAGAAACAATAAACACAAAAAGACACCGATATCACCAATGGTTTTGAGCTGATCTATTGATGAAATCAGAGCACGATGAAGGAAGGGAATTGTGGTTCCTTCTTCCCCCAAAGGAAGGCTCTTGAGGCCCTCACGAACTTGCTTTCCTTACAATGCGAGGAAATAAGACTGATAGTGAAAGAACTCCCAGCACATCCGCTCAATGGAGAGGCGAATGGCTCTAAGAAATGTTGCTAATGTGTTATCGTCAAAGAATGAGCCCTTGACAATCTTAGCAGCATAACACTACCTAGAATTCCTTACGAAAACAATGTTCCTTCAAGGCTTTTTATAGCAGATCACCAGGCAATTATGTAACCTCTTCAAAGTGTGAAAAGGGGCTCTTTAGGGCTTCATTAGGTCATTAACCCGCCTACCCTGCGGATTCAGCTCGGATTTGGGAGTCAAATCAGATTGGGAGCTGGTCTGTAAGTGGTTGAGAGGTCGGAAAATTCATAAATGTGTTGTTTTAGCAGGTGCGCGAGTTTTGTCGTTGACAGCCGCACGTCGTGCGCGCATGCGCGCAGAGTACGTTCCTGTCCTGCGCATGTGCGCACGCACCAAACTACTGTGAAGCGCCCTTCAATTTTTGTTACTTTGTATAGTTTTTGACCCTTCTGGAATGCTGTGAAATTAATTCAGTGCCATGAAT
>JZKD02S2271951.1:113647-132400 GCA_000966675.3 Picea glauca
ACAATGTTCCTTCATGGCTTTTTATAGCAGATCACCGAGCGATTATGTAACCTCTTCAAAGTGTGAAAAGGGGCTCTTTAGGGCTTCATTAGGTCATTAACCCACCTACCCTGCGGATTCAGCTCGGATTTGGGAGTCAAATCAGATTGAGAGCTGGTCCATAAGTGGTTGAGAGGCCGGCCAATTCATAAATGCGTCGTTTTAGCAGGTGCGCGGGTTTTGTCGTTGACAGCTGCACGTCGTGCGTGCATGCGCGCAGAGTACGTTCCTGTCCTGCGCATGTGCGCGCGCACCAAACTACTGTGAAGCGCCCTTCAATTTTTGTTACTTTGTATAGTTTTTGACCCTTCTGGAATGCTATGAAATTAATTCAGTGCCATGATTGACTTCATTGTTGTTTTGATGATGCGGAGTTCTTTTCGCCATGTGCGGACGAAATTTCAGTGATAACACCCACCCCAACCTTAACTCCCTTCAACTTACAAGTTCTCTTCAAAGTACTTAAGATCTTGCTTAAACCTTCAACAATCATTAGAAATGAACAGAGGGGAAAGAGGACAACCTTGCTTAAGACCTCTTCCAAGTTTAAAGAACTAAGAGGCATAAACCTGTGTGAATGAAAATGACCTCAAGAAAAACCAATGATGTCATAAGCCTTTAACAGGTCAAGTTTAATAACCATTGAAGATAATTTATTAGTCTTTTAGTATTTTTTTAATAACCATTTAATGTAAAACTTCTTAGATAATACCCACTACATCATTGAGTTGTCCATCTTCCAAGAACCCAAATTGTTATGGTGAAATGACCTAAGAAAGAATTGGTTTTAATCTTCTTGCGATAACCTTCGAGATGATTTTGTAAATGGAATTGTAAAGTGAGAATAGGCCTAAAATCCTTGAAGGACGCCCTTTTTGGGATTAAGGTTAATAAAGTTGCATTTATATCCCCAAGAAATTTCCCCAAAACCCTAGATTCTTAAACTACTACAAGAATATCATATTTTATCAAGTCATAAAATCCCTGGAAAAAATCTATTGAATGGCCATTTGGTACAATATTTTTTTCTTTTTTGAATGAGAAAAACATCACTTTTCATTCCTCCTTAGATACTTCAACACCTAGGTCCTCATTTGCTCCATGATCAACAAACCTAGGGAAGTGGTCTACCATGTTGATGACTTCATCTATGGAGGTTTTCTTAGATATATAGAATACAAGTTGAAATGATTCACTCCCCTCTCAAATAAATCCTTTAAAGTATATTTATTGCGTTCATCCTCCTTTGGCATCTCTCAAATAGTATTTCAAACTTTTTTCCTTTTGCAAAGTTCTAAAAAAATCATATTCTCATCTCCCTGGGATAGCTAGATTCCCCTTTTTAACCTCCACTCTGCTTCTTCACATTCTTGTAGGTTTTTATTTTTATCTTCTAGCTTATTCATGGCTACATTATTTTCTTTTGTGAAAATTCCTCTTGTATTATTTGTTAAGATCTACTTAACATTTTCTTCAAATTCTTTTAATTCTCTTTATGAATTAAATTTCTTCTTTGTCCACTCAATTGCATCTTTCTTGACTTGCTTCAAGTTTTCACTGAAGTGATACATTGTCATTAACTCCTCAAAAATTTTCTCAAAAGGATTAAATTTCCACCATCCTTTTTTAACGAATTTAGATAATGTCTCATTATATAACCAGTGAGAAATTAATTTGAAATGGCTTGAAGGCTTCTAGTCCCCCTTTTCTAGCTGCACAAAATAGGCACATCATTCAACACAATCCAAGAGTCGATCCATGTCATTAATCTAACACATTTTCCACCACTTCCTTAGAGACCAAAAATAATGCAATATTTTTCTATATTGTCTCTTCTCACTTAAAAAATTTGTGATGTTGGTACTATTTCAATTGGGTTTGGGTCACACAACTTATCTTTCTCCAATTTATTCAAAATTAAATTAGCAAGAGGGTCCAACTGATTGTCATCTCCATGCCTTAATACAAATTTTAAATCACCTCTAATAATTATCAATTCCTTTTTTAACACCTACAACTCAAAAAAACATATTCCTAGTAAACTTACCTTTCACATAAGGACCATAAATATTTGTAGTTGAAAATGGCAAGCCTAGTTTATGGGAAAACAACTTTGTAGCTCATCCATATGAAAATAACTCTGAATTTAACATTGAGAGCAACCTTGACCATCCCACCACCAAGCCACTGGACTTACCTAATGCATCCACAATAGTAAAAGACCAATATTTTAGAAAATAATGAAGAATGGAAATAACCCTTTCCCCATCCAATATTGTTTCTTGAACCATAATCACATTTGGTTTATGAATCTTGACTAGAGATTCATGGTGATTGTTTTATGGGGAGTGCCTAACCCCCTTAATTTTAAAGATAAAAATAACATTAATTGAAATTATTATGGGTTGTCTCACTTTCTCGTCGCATGTCAAAATTGAGGTAATAGTGTTTTAATGATAACATATTGTTGCTCTAAAAGCATACTCGAGCCTTTAATTTTCCAGCATCTAGAGCACATTTGAAAGGGAAGGACATGTGTTAAAATGAAAATTTTGGGTGCATACCCTAAGAAGGGATTCCAAACTTTCTCCATCCATTCCACTAGTGTGCATTCATAAATAAAACAACTAAAAAAGTTCTTAAATTACCCCTAGTTCCTACAATGCTTAGATTTTCCCTAAAAATATATCTTCTTTGAGCACCATTTAGATTTTTTGGCTTGCAGTTTAATACACTTGGAATTTTGTCTCCCTTTACTCTCAAACCATAAGGAATTCCAACTATTTTTTGACCTCCAACTAGAGTCCTTGTTCATTTATGTAACCCCTTCTAATGGTACACCTTTTCCATCGAAACTAGCATAAAGTATCTTGATAGTGTCTTCAATCAACATATTGTTTTCAACATAAATACTTTCATTTTGAGATAAATCTGGCAATGAAGAATGCCATTAGCGCCTTTGAGAATTCCTTTAGAAACAAATTCGTGAGCAGACCCCCCATCCTTTACTATTGATCCATAAAATATTTACCCTTCTCCTTCCATCATGCTAACAACTCATTGTTTTAGAAAAAAACAAAGGCTTCTCCAATGTGCTTAAGAATCTCCGGAGAATAGTCTACTAATTCCTTTTCTACTTCCATATTCTTACATATTATTGAGGGTTAATTATTCTAACACTTTCCCTTCTTCAGAATATTCCTACAAAGTGGACTACACAATTTTCAAATTGTAACTAGGGTAGAATGAACTATAAGGGTATATCATCTTGGTGCATGCGTCTTCCATTACTTTGACACTTATCACATTCTTTGATCTTTGCTCTGCAATTTTTATGCATAATCGACTACCAAATACCATCTTGTAGTATCTTCATGGCAGTGGTATCAACATGGATGTGTTTAATAATGTTGGCATTGAATGTGATTATTCTATGATATCATCTCACTCATGCTCAAGTGCACACATTTTTATAACATCATTTGGTCCCACCTTATGCAAATATCCATCTATCATTGTGTAACAAACAGTTTTCATGGCTAAGATCTTCTTTTTCTTTGTAGCCATTCCTTCACATGCTTACATCTTTGAATATGAATATTTCCACAGTTAGTAATAGCAAAGATTTTGGATATGAACTATGTTATAGTTTAGAAATGTTCCAATGTTTTGAGTGGATATTCTGTTGAGTTTTTCATATGAGATGATATGAGATATCGATGTGATTGATCTATTATTACAATGACGAGTGTTCCATAAATAGAGAACATATGGTGACCATCCATGAAAGGATGCATCCCTTGGATAATAAATAACTATTTATTTATTTTATATATTTTATATCTTTTATTATAAATATCATGTCGTGTGTGTGTGTGTGTGTGTATATATATATATATATATATATATATATATATATATATATATGGAAGAATGTCTTCCAGATGTTGTCCAAACATCAACACTCCCTCTCAACGAGGGAGACATTTTCATCATGTCAATGGTAGCTCGAATCATCCGTCACAATCTTTGCAATCAAGCAACACATAGTTGCTCCAAGTGATCCGGTAGTCTCCATGACAATCAGTTAGTAGCATACAACTACTACAATGTCATCCAATAGAACACAATTGTGTCGATCCATAGTAGTATACAACTACTTTTTAGTGGTACACAACCACTTCTAGTAGCACACAACTACTGCCTAGTGACACACAGTCTCCACTATAGTCTCACGACTATGCATGTGTCTCGTAATTGTCACGCACTCAATGGAGTGTTACGTGAATACAAGGACCATTCTTCATGATCAGGTCACCATATGTTCCACAGGAAGAATGTGAGTCCTTCCAGATGCTGAAATCCATGCCATGGACTTTAGGGACCATTCTTCTAATCAGGTCACTACATGTGTCATAGAAGAATGTCAGTCCCAAACCTTTTTCTCTAATCAGGTCACCATATGTGCCATAGAGATAAATTCATTCTCTTACCAACCTCCCTAATCCTATCACCATCTATTTCATAGGGGGTGGACCATTCATCCTAATCAGGTCACCATCTATGCCACGACAGAGTGTCAGTCCTAGACCATTTTTTGTAGAAAATGGCAGTCCATGATATATCAACAATTTGTCAAACCTTGACCATTCTCCACAGGGAGAATGTTATTCCAACAACACATTGACTATCCACAATGAAAGAATATCAGTTCACTCCCTCTCAACCAAAGGAGTAATATCCATAATCCCCAACTTGTCCCTCGAGTATACAAACTTCCCTTTGGACAAGGGATTCATCAGAATATTTGTTATCTTCTCATCGGTGGAGATGTACTAGAGATTCACTTATCCCTTCTATATAAGACTTGAGCTAGCTCATCCTACAAGGGGTAGCCAATCCCTTGGGGCTGATCAAGCTAAGTCATCTTGGACCATATTTGACATATAGAGGTTTCTTCATGAAACCAATGTCTTAGACATATTGAGGTTCCCTCATGGAACCAATGTCTCACAGGACATATCAAAGTTTGCAAAACTCTGGTGTAGGCAACTTATAAGGGTGGTATAAAATGCAAATTGGTTGCCAACAATGGCGACACACTGGTAGAAGCAGTTATCTCTGCCACAAGAACAAGTTCAGATTAGGATAAAGAGAAAAATTCTAACTCAAAAACAACCACCAGAAAATCGTATAAGCATCATCATTAACCAAATATTCCAGCAGTGTTTAAAGGATGAAAACTGATAACAGTCTTAAGAAAAGCGAGCCACGATATTAAAGATAAAATCCCCAATATTGTTGATAGAGCCACTGCTGCCAGCAGGCGTCCATAGCCTCAACAGGGTTGCCATTTAACCCACTTTGATATCTGTATCCTGCCAAGAAGTTCCAGATCAGAATAAAGGACATGTTAAAGTTAAGAGGTCACTATTTTGCAAATTTTCATACACCCGACATTGCTTCGCTGCCAGCGGGCATGTTCAGTACCCCGACGAAGTTGTCTTGGCGTCATGCATGCATTTATCTGTTGCCAGCAGACCTGTTCAGCATCTCGGCAGGTTAACAAGCACTTCCCACAACTCTTTTATTGATTTTTTGTTTTTTAAAGACATATAGTCGAGCAGGGTGATGCTGAAAATTATGATATTTTAACATATTTTTTTCAGACCTCATCAGAATTTTTTTTAGAACTGTCCTTCAGTGAGATCTAGAAATGGTTTATTTACAAAACCAAATTTATAAGGCAGGGAGACATCTTCTTAGTCATTCCCTTAAGGAAAAGGGACAACGTAAAAAGATAATAGATGATCATGACAGGCTTTACTCAGAGATCAAAATCGGTTCACTTCTTTCAAACAATAAACTTTTTTCCAACACAAATGTAAATTTTAGAAGTATATAATTGATGTTTATACAATTTTTCAGCAGTCATTTCAGCGAAGGAAATTTTCTGTTTTCTTAGTCCGAATAGTTCAGCATGCAGGTATGTGTATTTCAAAAACAAAAATTGATAAGCACAAAGGAGATATCAAAACCAAAACAGCAAAAGGAAAAGCAAACAAAATCAAAATATGTACATAATATACAAGGAGTTGTCATCAGGAAAAATATATTTTCAGGACTTGGCCANTACATAATATACAAGGAGTTGTCATCAGGAAAAATATCTTTTCAGGACTTGGCCATTGACCAGATAGGTGTCAAGCTGCCCCTCTAGACTCTGCAATTGGAAAGAGCTGGGACCCAACTTCTCAACAATTAAAAACGGTCCAAGACATAAGTTTTGAAATTTCGTGTGTTCTCCCTTTCCCTCATGCGGTTTGTCCCATTTTAGGACAAGATCACCTACTTTGAAATTCCTATCAGAGGCAGAGTTAGAATCGAACCAACTTTTAACTACCAGTTGATGTTGATCTAACTTACATTTAGCTTGGGCTCTTACCTCTTCTAGCTTCATCAAAGCGTTAATTCGGTTTTCCAAAGGGGGACAGTCTTCTTCTTGAATTTTCTGTGATAACTGAAGTGAGGGAAGAAGAATGTGTGGTGGCAGAATTGCTTCTCTACCATAAACGAGAAAAAAGGGGGAATTACCTACATCAGTTTTTGGTGTTACCCTATCATCCCAAAGCGCGTTTAACAGTGCATTGTGCCAGTTTTTTTATTTTCAGCCACCATTCTCTTGATGATTTTTATCAAATTCTTATTTGTTGATTCTGCCAACCCATTGCCCTGGGGGTAATAGCTAGCAGAATACTTCAATTTAATTCCTTTTTCTAAAGAGAACTCACTCATCTCAAGAGACGAAAAATAAGAAGCATTATCGAATACTAAACAATCAGGGATAACAAAACGAGTAATAATGTTCGAATTTAGAAAGGCAATTACCTGACTGGTGTTCACGGTTCTTAATGCGGTAGCTTCAGACCACCGGGTAAAGTAGTCTATGGCTGTTATGATAAACTTATGTTGTTTTGAGGATGGCGGGTTGATTGGACCTATGAGATCAAGGCCCCACTGCTAAAAAGGAGAGTCTACTGAAACAGGCTGCAAAGGAAAGGCTGGTTTCTGTAACCGCCCTGATGCTTTCTGAAAAATAGTACACTTACGACACAAGGCATGGGCGTCTCTAAAAAGTGTGGGCCAGTAATAACCAGCTCTTAAAACCTTATGGGCAGTGGTGTCACCACCAAAATGACCACCGGCTTCTCCTAAATGCAACTCTAGTAAGACTTTTTCTGCTTCGTCTTTCTCAAGACAACGCATCAGTACGCCATCAAAGCCTTGACGAAACAGAATACTATTAACCAAATGAAAGGAGGTAGACTTTAATATTAACACTCTTCTTTTAGTGGGATCCAGGTGGCGGGGAGCTGACCCATGTTCAAGACGGAATTTTATATCGTCATACCAAGGACTGACAAAGTTTTGAGCGCAGCAGATTACATTTTGATCGTGTTGTCCTAGGTTTGACGCATCACTTTTTTCTTGGTGTCCTCCTGCTGAATCAGCAACTAGCTTGCATAACCCTTGGCCTCTCACTATTTGAGCTAGGGTAATTTCTATGTCGTACTCCTGCAAGGAGGTGACCCAATTAGCCCTCTTTTCTCCTAGTTCTTTCTGCACTAACAGGTTCCTGACGGTTGGATAAGGGACAATAACTTTCGTCCTTGATTTCAAAAGATAAGACCGGAAATGCTTGACTGCTTTGAAAACAGCGTAGGCTTGCTGATCTACCGCTGGGTAATTTAGTTCAGCGCCTTTGAAAGCAGAGCTCATAAAGGCAATGGGCACTTCATTGTTTTCGGTGTTCTTTTGAGTTAGGACGGCGGCGTAGGAACGATCAGAAGCAAAAGTGTAGAGCGTAAAGTCTCGAGAAAGGTCGGGGCTCATGAGAGATGGAGCATCTATTATGGCCTTCTTTATTTCATTAAAAGCTTGATTTTCTAAGGGTCCCTAGTGATATTGGGCATCTTTCTTAATTAAATTCTATAAAGGTCTGACCATTTCGGAGAAACTGGGGACAGATCTCCTCACGAAGTTTATTTGGCCTAAGAAAGACTGCATAGAATTTTTGGAAGTAGGAGGGAGAAGTTTCAAGATGACTTGAGTCCTTTCAGGATCGATAATCATCCCTTTGCTTGACACAATAAATCCTAAGAGTTTACCTTGTTCTACTGCAAAGACAGATTTTTTAGGATTCAAGGAAATGTCGTATTTATGACATCGTTGTAGAACGGCTCGTAAATGAGCTAGATGATCGGTTTTGTTTTTAGAAAAAACAGTAACATCATCTAAGTAAACTATGACGGATTGGTTGATTAAGCCTCGGAAAGCGATGTCCATTTCTCTTTGGAAAGTAGCACCGGCATTAATCAATCCAAAGGGCATTTTTCGATAAGCGTAGGTGCCCCATGGAGTGCGGAAGGTGGTTTTAAGTTGGTCTGGAGGAGACATCAGGACTTGGTTGTACCCCGAGAAACCATTCAATAAGGATAGCCTCTCAGAACCAGATACATGTTGAAGGATCTGTTCCATGGGTGGGACAGGATAGTTGTATTTATCGGACGTTCTATTAAGGTTTCGAAAATCGACGCAAAGTCGGATTTCCCCGCTTTTCTTCCGGACAGGGACAAGGTTAGAAACCCATTGAGTGTGCCTAACTGGAAAAATTATCTTAGCATTTAGGAGCTTATTCAATTCTTTTTGGATGGTGGGTTCGAGCTTAGGGTGCATTTTCCTCAATTTCTGTTGAAAGGGTGAGGTTTTGGGTTTCATAGGAATGACATGTTGTATGATGTTAGGGTCGAAAGTGTTAAGGTCATCATACATCCACGCAAAGACATCTTTAAATTCTTTAAACAATTTAATAAATGCATCTTTTTCTTGTTGAGAACACCCCAACCCTAAATTAATGCACTACGGATTTTCATTAGTTCCTAAGCTTACTTTTTCATATAACAACGAGGAACTATTGGTTTTGCAGTTGACTGATTTTTTGAATTTATCTTGAAGATCGTAAAATTCCTCTAATCTAACTACTGATTTAGGGATCGAATTTACCATGTCCAATGAAGATTCAGAAGTTCTCGGATCTGGTATTACCATGAAATCGCGCAAATTGTCGTCGTGAGTGAATTCATCGATCATCGTGCCTTGAAAAGTTTCTTCCATGTGCAGAAAGCTTATAATCTTCTGATCGTCGTCGAAGACTCTCCAGTTCATGATGTTGTCGGGCACTGAAGGTCTGAACAACATCTCAACGGAGAATGCGTCTGGGGACAAGCCTTCTGCAGGAAAGAGTTTAGAAGCTACATTAGCTAATAGATCTGCTTCAAAATTATGTAATCTAGGAATAGAATTTATATTGAAAGCAGAAAACTTATTCATTAAATTCCATACCTCGGATTGGTAGCTTTTAAGATGCGGAGACAGACAGTGGATAGAATCTCTTACCTGTCTAACCACAATTTTGGAATCGCCGAAAACGGCCAGATTTTGCATGTTCATATCTAAAGCTTTTCTGAGGCCCTGTAGTAAAGCCTCATATTCTGCAGTATTATTAGTACATTCAAATTCTAGCCTACATGCAATCAATTTTTTGTTACCTACCGGATCGATAATAACGCAGCCTGCACCAGCTCCTTCTTTGGACTTTGACCCGTCGAAATAAAGAGACCAAATTTGATTTTTATCGGGTACATGAGACCATTGTGTAGAAGATGCTGGATGTACATATGCCACAATCTCAGACTGTTGTTCTAGGTTGGTGACAGCTCAAGCCTCGGCCATGAAATTGCCGAAAAAGGTATCCATCCCTTGTATTTTGGGTGAATCGACAGAAGGTGTAAATGGTTCGTTGGGATCGTTAAAATCCATGACCGTGAACTTAAGGTAGCGTTCACGATTTACCTTGATCTTGTTAGGCTTGCCATTTTCTGGAAGCCACAAGTGAGACCAATCTGTCGCAAAATAGCCGTGTAGCTGCTCTGACCAGTCCCTGCTTAAAAATAAACCATACACTTCTGGAATATCCACAACAATAATATCAATAACTTGATGGTTCTTGGGGTTAGACGATAATCTTATAAGCACATTTCTTAATTCACCTATAACTTTAACACTGGTTCGATCAAGTTGTATGATTTTTAAAGTGGATGGTTCAACTTCAGCGTTAATCTTCTGACACACAAACCATGGCATCACATTGGATGACGCTCCTGAGTCTACCATACAATTGTGGACATTTCTATTAAAGATTTCGAAAGTTAACAGAAATGGAGGTACATTTTTGCGAGTACTGAGGGTGGTATTTTGTGGCTTTTTACTCGCAGTTTCTAAAGCTACTTTATCTACACCATTTACATTATTAACATTATTTACAGGAAGACTTCCTTTGTCTTGAGGATCAGTATGGTTCTTAACAACCTTGTTACTACTTGAATTAAGATTTTTTCCATTCTCTGAGATATTCTGTAACATTTTTTGTAGCAGAAATGGAAACTTCAATAACTCATAAACAGAAATGTTAGCCCTTAAATTTTTAAGAACTTCAACTAAATCATAATCTAAGTTTGGGTTTACATGACTCTATTTTGTCTCAGCTGGTTTAGATTGCTTTGGAGGCAAAGTCGTAGTATTTTCGGCAGAAGTTTTGTTTGTTGTCTTACTCCTATTATTATAGGGATGGACTGTCTCGAAGTTAGCTTGAAAGATGTTATTCGAGAAGTGTCCAAAAATGTTTGGAGAAGACTCTTCTTCTTGAACTGTCTCTTGTTCAACAACCTCCTCATGAATCTCAGGAGGCACCAAGTTATCCTGGGCTTCTACAATTGTTTGAAGGGCGTATTGCAAACTTTCTAGACTAAGGCCTTCAGTAGTTGGATTAGGTCGGTTGGTGGGAAAAGGCTTCCTGAACAGGGGTTTGTAAGGCCCTTTGCTCGAGGAAGCTTCTTCAGTCGTATTTTTTAAATCAATAACTTGATTCGACAGTTTTTGAACGACTTTAGTTAAGTTTTCTAAATCAGAGGTTTCAGGTTGTGTTTTACTTTGAGTAGGTTGAGGGAGGATTTCGATCTTCTTTTTGGAAGATGAACTAGTTTATGTTTCATTGCTAGTCGCGTCTTTAAGACTAAGTATGTCTTTTTCAAACTGGATGGCCTCCTCAAAGGCTTCCAACAACGTGGCTTTCTTAGATCGTTTAACCCAGATGGCTATACTTTGATGCAAGGCTTTAGTATAGTATGCTATGATAAGATTCTCGACAGGAATGGAATCCGTAGGGATTCGGTTTTTAAGTGTTAAGAATCTTTGATTAAATTCTTTAACTTTTTCTTTTGGGTTCATTCTTAAGTTAGAAAGCTCCATGACTAGGACTTCCGGAGGCTTACCGTCTCCGAATTTTTCCAGAAAGCATGATTCGAATTTCTCCCAAGATGGGATGGTATGGGGTTGCTGGGCAAAGTACCATGTAGATGCATTGACCTTGAAAGTGTAGGGGAACAACCTACAGACTACGTCTTCATGCTTGACATTGCAGAGTCTTATGGCTAACATAAAAATTTTAATGTGATCTTCAGCGATCTGTTTTGAGTCAGGATCAAACTTGGGGAGCCACTTCTCCGGATGTTTGGGTAAGGGATGTTGGTCTCCAGGTATGGCTACCACATCCTGGTCGAGCCAAGGTCTAGCAGGGTTGTTCTAGTTTTCCATTGGTGTAGTCGGTGTGGAAGGCTGAGAAGGGGAACTGCCTTCATTCGAAGAATCTTCTCCCGAAGAAGAAGGGGATGGTGGAGGTGGTGAGGGAGGTATTCCAGATCCTCCTGCAGCAGGAGTGAGGATTGGATCTGTAGGATTCACAGTGAGGTTAGTGCCTCCGAGTTGTTCTCTGATATCAGAGAAATCTAAAGGTTGGTCCAACGGACGGTTTGGTTTCCTTAAACGTGCTAAGGCACTATGTGTTCTTATGAGAGATTGGCGAACAATCTCTTGTATGTCACCACCTGTAGGATTAGGGGTTACTGGCTCAACTGTGATCCGTGGATCGTCGTTTGATGTGGTTGTTGTTTGAGGGGGAATGTTATCGTTCAAATGACTTCTTGTCACTATAGGTGAGCGATGAGGTGGTGGAGGAGTCTTACGACCGCCTCGTGCCATTAATTAATTTTAGGCCCTCCTTCTAGCGCCATTTGTTGACGGGCGAAATTGATCGTCCGTCAACTGGAAGAGTGGATCCGGTCCGAGGTTGTTTAAATAACCCAAGTCGTTCGGGATAACCCACCGTGACGGGTTTAGCGGCTCTGTTAGCCGATCTAAGTCCTAAGAAAACAAAATAAAACTACTCTAAATCAACTAATCTAACTAAAATAACAATTAAAACAAACTAATAAACAAATCTAAACTATTAATATATACAATTTACTAACTAATACTACACAACTATAATTCTATAAAATCAAATGTTCAATTACTAGCAGAGTCAAATTTAATTACAAATATACAATATTTACAAAATACAGATTTGAATGAAAACCTGCAAAACTCATTTGTAATCTGTCCTAAGACAGCGAGACCATTGTTTTTTTATTTTTATAATTTTATAAAAAAGAAATAAAATGAAAACTAACTAAGTTAAGCAACTAAAATAATAACTCTAACTATGAATCTAAACTAAACATAAATCTATGTAAACTACTTATACTATACTAACAAATTAACTATCAAATCACAAACAACACGCTGACCTGAAGTAACGCTTCAGGTTTGTCCTGTGTATGATGGTCGATTTAGTCGTTTGGTGGGAGGAAACCCGCACCAGATTCTCCATGGTCTTCTCGTAAACGGGAAGATGTTGTGTTCTCAGATATAATTACAGGACAAACAAGACATAAAAAATACATCAATCTTATGTTTTACAAATCTTCACAGTTAGATAAATCTGTATGCAAAGATCTATACAAAATGATTCAATTAACGAAGAAGAGAAATTTGTAATTCATTAACTGAGACAAAGTAATTGTTGTACTTTTAAAATAATGAAAGAGATCAAATATGGATAACACATTAATCAAGTCACATAAACCTGCAATAGATTACGATAGCTAAAGTAGTCTATAATCAACTGCAAACTGATACGAATAAAACTTGAAACAAAAGTTTGATATATTGAAAGTGAAAGTTGTTACAAGACATCAACTCTCATCTCAGTTTGTATCATAAATCCATAGTCTGGTTCTCCCACAGTGAGGATGATGATTATTAAAAAAAATAATAAGTATTTAAAGACCTCCCACAGGGTAAAACATTCCTGTGGGAATTATCAAAACAGTTTACATAAATCTGGGAAAATATCCCAAGTTTCTTACTCAAGCTAACAACCTAAGACAAAACCAAATCCAAGATATCTCCCAAACTGCCACATTATGCCCAATAGATCATTGTAAATTCGAATGTACCTGAAAGAGGACAAAAATAGACAAGATTAGAGGATATCTTATTGAGAAAATTGATAAAAATCTAATTTCTAAAACTAGCTACAGAATCTTGCGATTTTGTAGCTGGTCTAAATTTAACACAGAATCGTTTTAAAATCAATACAAATCCTTAAGAATCATATTCAAACTATTAAACAATTGTTTGATTGCTAATAAGAAACCAAATGAATTATCCAAATCAAAAACTGTTATGCTAATTCGAGAGCAAACAAGATTATGATCAATCAAATGATAACAGAGATACGTGTACTCTGTTCAATTTGTTATCACAATTTCGGGTAAGCAAAATCGTATTGGATAACTCGACAGTAATGGAAACGTTTTCATAAACCAATTCCAATCGATACAGTTTAACAAATCATATGCAATCGTTTATGTTGCCTCATCCATTAACAGAATCACAGTCGAATCCACATGAAATCAACAGGATTATTTTTCAAATTGATATAACTATATTAAACAAATACCAACAATCATGCTAACAGTAATCTATTTGCAAATCCAATCAAAACAGGAGCGAATCGAAACAGTTTGAGGTCGACACTATCGTTGTGAATCACCACAGCTTCCACGATTTTAGCAAATAGAACTTATACACAGGTCAAAAGTAATCAAAACTCAAACGAGAATAATGATTCGACACAGAACAGAGTCATTACTGGTAACTTGAAATCAACGGTATCATTTTGAGTTTGTTAGGGAGAAACGAAACCATTCGAAACCAAACAAAACAAACCGAATCAAAAACTAATCAATTGCTTATACTAAACTGGGCACGACAAAATCACATAACCAAATCGTAACTATTTTTAATTTTAAAATGAATCTATTGTACATGATCAAACTATAACAGAATCATTTTGAATTAAAATGAACAGAGCTAACCGAAATCAAAACCCAATTATATTAATTCGAATAAACTCACAAAGCAAAATTCATATCGAAATTCATACCTGGACAATCAGAAAACAACTCGGTCATGACAATTTGAAATTGATGAAGGCTGTTGCAGCTTCGACATTCCTGAAAACAATCAAGCCAGTGGTTTTCTGCTTCTTGTCGTTAGTCCGTAGCCTATCGTTCTCCTTGGCCAGCACTGTCACCTGTTCTTCTAATGTTTTGATCCTTGATTGCAGCAGGGGGACATCGGCATGGTAGCGCTCTAGCCAAGCGTTACACTGGATACATAACGATTGCTCGGGATTGGATAACAGGGGCAAGGGTTTGTTTAAGCCACCAGGGGTTTCACTATGTAGCCTGATTCTCGGGTAATTGGGGTTGTTTTTTTAGGCACGGGGGAAAATTAGATACATAGTCGTAGGGTTGCTTGGAACATAAGCCATGGGAGTAGGGATACTCTTCAGCTAGGAAACGCTCGATATTTGAGTCCGAGTCCTCGCTTAGCATTATGGGGTTTTGTTCAACGCTTGGCTTAGGTTTATTCCGGGCAAGTCTCAATATCAATCGAGCATTTTTCTTACCCTTGTTGTCGACAGTAGGATTACCCTTGACCTTCTTACTCACAGGCTTCTTGACAGCCACAATATTGTCCGTTAGGATGTCAGGTAGGTCGATATCAAGACAAAACGAGGGCTTGGACGGGGGTAGGAGGATATGGAATGGAACGGGTGGCTCGACCATAGTCTCATTAACCACAGCCTTATCAATTTGGATAGACTATGAATCAACAAAGCCATTTCGAGATAGAAAGGCTTGCCAATTGTCGTCGTGAAGGTTTAAATGGTGAACGATGATGAGTCTAATCAGGTCGTGGTGGAACAAGCTGCTATCAGCTTTCTCTCTTTTAAACCTCTTTGATATCTTGTACAGACTATGCAAGAAGTAATGTGACATATTCAAAGGATAGCCCATGAAATTCATTAACAACCGGAGGTGATAGAGAAAAACTAATCCATACCGACCTTCACAGGTCACAAATTGTTTAACCATTATCAAAAGGTTGTGCCACCGAGGTTTGAGGGTGGAAATAGGCATACCTTTATCACATAATGTAACCTTTCATAATACGAATAGTAATGGACACGACACCTCATCAACTTTGGAGTTTTTAAACCATCGTTGGCCCGTGGCTGCTAATCCTATAGCAGAGCTTATGAATTCTTCATTGAGTTCAAGCTTTATGTCACCCACTTTAGCTCTACACCCGTCAAAGGTGAGAGCGAATTGTTGAGCGACAAAAATATTGAAACCCTCGAACCGTTGTATAAACACCAGCCAACCATTGTCTTCCAAATCCTTTCGAGCATCATCGAATAGCAACGGGGCTTGGTTAGCATTCAGCTCTATGTGAACCACTGGTGCCATAGACAGGAGCACACGGTGAGAAGGGTGTAGGGGCTAGGGTTCAAACATAGCACACGTAGGGGCAGGATACTCATAGCCTTACCCGAAAATACCAGGGGTGACCCAGGATAGGGGGAAACATTTATGATAGAATGTGCGAAGGTGGTGGAGCTATATCGGCCCATGCAGAACAGTCACTACTCTCAGTACAACCATTGACGCTTACAACTATTACAATGCATATGTGTTAAAAAACTATGCCATTTTAATCAACCAATCGAAACCTTTGGTAAGTGGATAAAACATTCACGCAAGCAATAGTTATAGTTTCAAAACCAAAGCCATAAATCGAAATAACACCAAGGGTTTGATAATATAAACTATGTGTTGCATGAAACAATTTATACCATGGGGCTTGCCACAACACAAATGTGTTTTCATGAAACCAAGGTGTCAAGGGAATCGATCAAAGAGCATATAAATCGAATCACCAATGTTTCTGAAATTCAATCAAAAGAAGATCATCAGAGTTTTGTGAAACGAAGTCATATTAACAAATAAAAATGCCAAATGACTAAAAATCTTGGATTCTTGTCAACTGTATAACGATAAATAAATTGAAAACGCAATAAACATAGAGACAAGAGTGACCAGAACAGTCCAGCGACAATCTTAATACGACTTCGAAATCAAAGTTTTCACGCTTGTAGTCATGAAAACAAAGACAAGGACAAGTGAGCAAACACATATAAAACAATAGTATCGTTTTAATGTAAAGGTTGCGACGAAAATCAAAATTTGCAAAACTCTGGTGTAGGCAGCTTATAAGGACAGTATAAAATGCGAATTGGCTGCCAACAGACCCTTCGGGGATAATGTCTCATGATGTTGCCTCAAACATCTCTAGGACACATCGAGGTTCCCTCATGGAACCAATGTCCCCAAGACATGTCGAGGTTTCCTCATGAAACCAATGTCTTGGTTCCTTCATCTGACCATCTAAGGAACATCAGGATGAAGTCTACATTCCCCCCTACTAGTCCACACAAGACCCTCCGGGGAGAATGTCTCATGATGTTGCCTCAAAAATCTATAGAACACATCGAGGTTCCCTCATGGAACCAATGTCCCCCAAGACATATCGAGGTTTCCTTGTGAAACCAATGTCTTGGTTCCTTCATATGTCCATCTGAGGCACGTTAGGATAAATTCTACATAGGACCCTCGAGGGAGAATGTCTCCTCAAACATCAACACTCCTTCTGAGTGAGGGAGCCATTATCTTCCACAACAAATACATTAATGATCCGATCAACTTTCAGTTCATAGAAGGATCCACCAAATCTAACTCAAAGTCTCTTAGTTTATTTTGGTTTGTCACCATGGGAGTGGTCATGGACTTGTAGTTCAACATCCCAAATCTCTAAAGGATCTAATAACATACTTCCCTTGACCAAGGAATATCTCACTTGGCTTCTACCATACTTCTAATCGCATATAATAATGCATTAAACCAAGATCCTTCATTTCTAACTCAGAGGTCAATTCCCTTTTACATTGATCAAAGATATTATTTTCCCTTGGCAACTAGAGCAAATGTCTCCTCGAGTGAAACATATTATGCATAATTAGCACTACTAGACATTTTGGACTTCAAAATTCTCACTTGTTTCTCTGATCTGTGCTCTAAAATATCCTTTCTTCTACTATCAACCAATTGCATTGATCCATAGTTAGACCCTTGCCATGATAATCCTCTCTATTTCAGAGTCCTCATCACTATCCATAACATCTTACTTGGATTCCTTCTCATCTTCATTGAACTGGTCCCCGATTAGTGGAGCAATGGCATCCTTGGAGAATTTCGCTCGATCTTTACTACCAGATTTATCATTGTTATTATTCTCCTTTTCCATAACTATCTATATAGTGTCCACTTTTGTATCGTTAAGAAAATTTTGGCACTGAAAGGTTAAATGTCCAACCCTGTTGCATGATCCTCATCAGCGATGGAGGAGGTGAGTCGGGCCAAGGATAAGAGAACCTATATGCTTCCATAGGCATTATTCTCTCTATCACCTTGTTGTTTCTCACATTCTTCCTCTTGAGAAGAATCAAAAACATGAGGCTCGATTTTCCCCCCTTTTCTCATGCTACCACCACCACCACTTTTCTTACATTTCTCTATTCTCACGAGGTGAAGAATCCACGCTTTACATCATTTAGATTGATGT
This sequence comes from Picea glauca, assembly GCA_000966675.3. Classification (NCBI taxonomy): domain Eukaryota; kingdom Viridiplantae; phylum Streptophyta; class Pinopsida; order Pinales; family Pinaceae; genus Picea; species Picea glauca. Next base: position 131,717 of record JZKD02S2271951.1, read on the forward strand.
CTAGTAAGGAAAACACATGAACAAGTCATTCCCACTGCAGTGAAAGTAGAAGAGACATGTTTACAACCTTGTTTGGTAATCGACGTGGACATAGGGTGTTAGGATGGTGTCGCAAGGCCAACAAAAGATAGGGAAATATGTGAGAATTAGGATTGGGAGTGAGTGTGACATATTCTCCTTCGCTTACACCACCACCAAGGTCGTGCAGACCATGCCCAGCGGGATCACCATCTGCATTGCTTCTATCTGGAAGCTTGTCCATGCATTCTATGCCCACCAAAGTCCATCCATCACCTCCAGTGTGACAGATAAATCAATCCATGTGATTTTATGTTCAAATATCCCTGCACCATTCATCATATTGCAGAATGTTAGTAGCCCATCCTGCTCAGTATGTGAGAATCTCAAATTGTGCTCTCTAAATCTATACAAGTGAATCTCTTCACAAATAACACAAGCTATCTCTCTCATTTTCTTGGGCCCTCCCGTGAGGGAGTCAAGCCCAGTCCTACTTTGATACCATGTTGAATTTTTCATATGAGTTGATATGAGATATCGATATGATTATCTATTATTACAATGATGAGTGTTCCATATATAGAGAACATATGGTGACCATCCATGAAAGGATGCATCCCTTGGATAATAAATAACTACTTATTTATTATATATATTTATACCTTG
>JZKD02S2271951.1:133127-160749 GCA_000966675.3 Picea glauca
AGAGAATAATGTCTTCCCGATGTTGTCCAAACATCAACATATTCCACCCATCATCAGGGGATCAAATAAAGAATTAACCTTTTTTAATCCATGATGATGAGTGTAGTGTCCACTTAAAACATTGGAACATTTCTAAACTACAACATAGTTTTATATCCAAAATCTTTAATATTATCATGCTTAGATCTTGTCCATAAATTGTGCACTATATTCTAATTGTTGATTAAGGTTGGTTGTCATTGATGTCAACCCTTGAATAAATCCTCGTAGCACAAAGGTTTGGGTAATGGACCCAAGTTTGTTTGATGTAAAGCTGACTTATTATTGTCTTGTCATGGTTGATAAGAAGTACAGATGGATGAACTCCAAAGTGGTCCCCTTATGGTGAAATCCCTCAGGGGAAGACACTTTGCGGATTGAGTTATCCTAGAAGTATGGTTAGAGAACCCATGATTAATTGTAGAATAATGAGATAAAGGTCGGTGAATTTGTTAGTGAAACTATCCTAGATGGATAATGTTTGTCATGCCATTTCTGGTGGTATGTGGAACGTCACATAACTCCTCACGGTTAGAGAGTTATGACCATATGAAGTTGGAGAACCGCCATGAGTCTTATAGAAGCCCCCAAGAGTCAAAGTGTTTGCAAAAGAAATTATTTTAATGGAGAACTCCCTAAAATAAGGAAAGTCTAATGCTACATGAAGATATAAATAAGAGGCAAATATCACTCATTAAGTACACAGTTGAACATATTGTATATCTATTTTTTGTGTAAAGCTTATTGTAAATACTTGTGGATACATTTGAAGTGGCAAACATCTGAGGTAGCACGAAGGGTTGACGGCAAAATTCTCATAATTACAGCGAATACAAAAAACCCTATTTTATGAGGCGTATGCGTCTGTCTGTGTATAGGTTGCGTACAGTATACGGGATGACATTGTATTAGGGTGTGTACGTACACGGGCTGGCAGTGTATTAGGGTGAGTACATGTTGGTAAATCCATGGAAACTTGAAGAGATGAAGATGCAGAGGTTCTAGATTCTAAGATCAAGCTCCCAGGAAGGTCTAAGGTGCTCAGATACATCAGATCCATCCATTGGTTCAAAAGGTAAGTCTTATTTCTATGAATAGTTAGATTTTGATGTATGCATGAGGAATGGCAATGGAGATTTGAGGATTCTCCCTAAAGAGACTAGTGGCCTCATAGGATCTTCTGCATAAGTCAGATCTACAGAAATATAGTGCTAGTATATTTATCATTAATACTTCTTGTTGAGTCACATCTTGTATTTCTTGGCATATGGCTAAGGGATTTTATGGTACATGGTTGAGATCTTGTATTTATGTAGTGGTTGATGTATTGAGAGGTTGAATATCAGAAAGGGTTTGATGACTAAGATCATGTGAGGGATATTATACTTGTTCATGATTACACACACCTATATGGCACATGACTAGAGAAAGACATATTTGCCTTGAGTAAAGGTTACGTATGAGAATTCATGCACATGGTATAGTTACAGTCTGGATACAGTGACAGGTTACAGATCTATGTGAAAGAAGTTACAGAGGGTCAGAAGTTTTCAAGAGAAAGGAAACCCTAGTTTTTAGAAGGCATATGCATGATGCATGACAGTTAGGTCGCGTACATACACGGGTTGCATAATAGATAGGGCGCATACATATGCGGGCTGCAGCACTACAGGTTGCGTACATGTTGTATTTTTGTTGATACATGTTCAGTTCAGGTACAGATTGATTACAGGGCAATTGTACAGGTTGGATACAGGTCAGTGGTACAGGTTGATACAATTGTACAGTAGTATATCTTACAGTGATAGTGTTACAGTGGTTGCATCATTCTATTTCTACTTTAGGGCAGTTGGACAGGGCAAGGATAGGTGGTTGTAGCCACCTTCCGGTTGTAGCCGGAGAACATAGGGGATTGTATCCTCCTTCTAGTTGTAGCCAGAGAATTGGGGAGTTGGAGCTTCCCTGAGGTTGTAGCCTGAGAAACTAGGGGGTTGGAGCCTCCTTCCAATTGCAGCGGAAAAACATAGGAAGTTGGTGCTTCCAATGAATGTAATTCTTCAAGACATATAAGAAAAATCATTTTGTGGTTTTCGCCCACTTTGGGTTTCCACGTAAAACATTGGTGTACTATGTGTGTGTATGATTCTTCATTTTTTATTGCTCATTATTGGATGATAATTCTACATTGATATAACACTTGGATTATTTGGTTAAAAAGGATAATAATTTCTCTATTATTAATTCAGCCCCCCTCTCAGTAATCCAACAGTTTTGTGGGTTTGGTCTCAATTTAAAATAGTTAAGCGTCTAGTAGGTCACCGTTTATGCATATTGATTATTCTCCACTTTTTATTCTAAACAAGTGGTCAAGTCCTACATGTACCTTCCCTAGCTTGACAAATATTTTAAACTCAAACTCCTTGAAATGGTTAGCTAGAAAATAATGTTTGAACTTTTGAAGGGAAAATACCATAATCGAACCCTATCTTTTGGTTGTCTAATAATGTCTCTCAGCTTTGTTCAACTTTTGAATTGTGTAGTAAATCAAGTAATTAATGTTTGCTTCTTTAGGATAGACTAATATTTCACCTACAACAATGTTATAGGCATCTACATGTACATGGGACTTCTTACTTTAGTCACTAAATATAAAAATGAGAGCTTCAACTAATTTTCTTTTCAATATGTTGAAGTATTCTCGAGAATCATGAGAGAAACTAAACTCAATATATTTTGTAGTAACTCATCTAAAGGATATGTGATATTTGAATAGTACCTTACAAATTTCCTATAGGCTCTTGTGTGCCCTAATAGACTCATGATGTCCTTTGGGTTTATCAGTGGTTTCAGATCCAAGATAATCTTTATTTTTTCCATGTCCACTTCCAAAGCTTCTTTACACACAACATGTCCAAGTAAGATACTAATAGGGGTTTCAAAAATACAATTGCATATCTTCGAGGACAGTTTTAACTATCTACATATTTTCAATGTCGTTCTTAATCAGTGGACACAAATTTTCTATGAACTATATAAATTTCAACGATCAAAATAGATTGTCATCGAATTGTCTTCTTTGTGTGCACTACTATGGAATTGACCCATTTTGAATTTTCAATAACGTATAAATTCCCTATGGAAACATTTATTCATCTCTTGCACTTGTGAGTTGCCTTGTATGTCTCTTCTTGACATGTTTGAAACCTAGAATTAGGTCAATCTTCAATTCTCCCATTTCTTCAACAAGGCCTCTATGATCTTTCTTATCAAGGGAAAATACATCTCGATACTCTTTCAACAAGTCAACTATCTCCCTTGTTTATTTTTCCTACTAGCAGACTCTTATTGAAGGCATAATTGGTTGATTTCCATTAGACATGTCCAATTTTATTTTTCTTTCCATTTATCTAGTCGGGTACCTTTCCCTCATCCAAAATTTGTTGTCCTTGTTTTCAATCATTGCAATGCATTGAGAAGTTTATTTTTCAGGTTCTTCAACCAATTCTTCTTCCTTCAATTTATTACTCTATTTATAGTTTTCAATAGCATGATTCTTTATTCATGTTTGTTTTTTCTGCATGAAGCTTCTTCCACTAGATCTTTCTATATCCAACTAGATTATGTTGCAAGTTACTACTCACATATATTGTTCAATCGCTTGAAATTTAAAACATCTCAAAGTTGATACGTCTTCCATCTTTTACTTTCCCTTCTCCCAAGTCTTGTTTTCAACATGTTTCTTAATTAACACTTGTATAGTCTTGAATACTAATTCAATATTTGTCTTGGTTTAAAGGAGACTGTTATTACAAAATTGTCCTTCAACTATGACCAATCCTTGTTTCACTTTTTCCCTCTTCAGTTTTGTACCATTTGTTTCTTAGGACACCTATGGTGTTGGGAAGTGTAGAAAATTTCACTCATGATGATAGCATGTTTTCTTACATTTCTTTTCACATTCTTTTACATGCTCTTTTATTGAATGACTTGGATAAAAATTCGTAATTCCATCTTTTGACATAGTCTACTTACCTCCAAATATTTTTATAAAGTATGTGGTGGCATATATCTAGGTCTATAGTGGGTGAGCATGACCACTATGCCAACAAGCATCTTTCCATATTAATGTCACCACAAGTGATTAAAGTTTCCCTTACTCTCCCACATTTTTTGAAAATTGGTTTGTGCATCTTTGGTTATAATATCCCTAGGCCGAACCCAATTGTGAATGTAAATGCAAATGTACTTAAGTTGGTGAGTTGTTTGATATCATTTTGTATGCACCTTTCATGGCATAGTGCGCGCATGTACTGCACAGTAAAATGAGAAATTTTGCACACTCGAGGATACCGCGTGCAGCAACATAAGTGCACATGACTTTGAGGCCAAGGAGCCTTTGTGTATATGTTGGGTTTTAGAGGCTAGTGAGCCATTTTTTTTATTATTAGGTCGAAGAGCCTAGATGTTAAAGGCCAGTGCACCTACTTTTGTATATGTCTCATCATTTATATAAAATACATCGTTGTGCGCAGACCAACCACGATAAAAGAGTATGGGGGACTAAACTCCACTATTTAGGGAAAGGGTGGGGGATAAAAGTTAAGGAAAAGGGGCTAAGCTAGGGAGCTTAAGCCAAAAAGGAATGTTATATTAATATTTCTTAAAGTATAAAGTATGGATAATTATTTTATCCTAAGTTCCAAAGTTGGGGACAAGTGGGCCAAAGTAGCTCCCAACATGACAAGTGTCAAGTTGGGGACATGCATACATATTGTGGAGACTTAGTTCATTTTTTATCATTCTGACCATCAGGCCTTCCATCATTCATTCATCCATTCAGCCATACCAGGAGCATTCACATACTCATTGAGCTATCCTCTGTACCTTCATCATTGTACCTGAACTTGTATCGATAGTCATACATGTTTGTGTAGATGGTTAGCTTGGGAGTTGGACTGAAGAAGCGGGTTGTCATGCCCGTGGGCTATTGAAGAGGCGAGTTGGCAGGCCCGTGAGAAATTTTTCTCTGGGTGAGAGAATTGTTGGGAATTGATTTCGTGAAGGTGTTAAACTACAGCTACAGGTCTCTAAGACTTCATGTCTGGCATGTTGTTGAAGCCCTGGAAGGGAAGTGGGGCAGTTGAGGGATTATTGAGAAGAGAAGGGGCACACTTCTTGGGGTGGGACAGGGATGTGGGGAATGAGAGACTATAGGCTGTTAGTTTGAGTAGGCACCTATGACAGAGTATTTCTTGTTGTCCATAAGCCATTAGCCTGGCTAGGAATCCCCTTACCCGGGTGGAGTTTAGTCCCAGCTCAGGGGTAACCCACTACTGAGAGTTATGAGCAGTGTGGTCTAAGGTTGGGAGGTTTGTGGAAGGTCTGCACGCAGTTGGTGAAATTATTACCAAGATAAGTGTCAACTGTGTGATAAATTTACATGTTGCATTATTATTTCCGTGTTTATTTTTTATGGATTTATCCTGTGTATGATTTATAACCGTTTTTATATTTATGGGTATTTCCTGTATATGATGCATGTGTGCATTTACTGTTATTTCAATATGAATCTATGCATTTACATAATGTATTTGTATGTTTACGTTTTATATATAATGTTCTGCAAGAGTTCTGTGTGCATATGTTTTAATTGCATGCAATTCAAAAAATTTATGTGGCATAGCTCAGTTGGATGTTGGGTATGTTACAGTATGTTCTGCAGAGAGAAGAAAAGTGTTCTCTCGTGTATCATGGTCTGGTGTGGGTGGTCGGGGACGTTACAACATCATATCAGAGCTTCAGTTTTCAACACTGAACCTGGATGGGCTGAGAAAGTTGAGTTGAAGCGAAATTTCATAGAGGATTGATTTCGAAGTGGCCAAATTTCAAGTTATAGAGCATCCATGGTAAAAGGTAACAACAATTGGGAGGAATTGGGGAAAAACCCCAATTTGTGTTGTTAAATTCACCGGAAAATCGAGAAATTTGGCCAAGTGGTGAGATATTACTGGTTTAATATCTGTTCTGGCAAATTTGGACCTCGAATTGGTCGAATTTGAAGTTACAGTGAAGCCATGATAGATGGAGCAAATTTAGTAATTAAAATTCTCAATTCGTGAATTGATTTTGGGAAAAATCTGTTCCAGAAATGTCAACCCACAACGATTGTTTTTGCAGAGGTTAAATTGGTGTTATCGGGGTGAAATTGAACAAATTTTATAGTTGTAGAATGTATACGGAAGGAATGGAAGAACAAGCCCCAATTTCTGCGGAAGAATTCATGAGGAATTGATGCGCATAAAAATGAATGTGCGCAGGTGGGCGCACTAAAAATGCATGATGCGCAGTAAAAATCTTGTGATATGTAAATTTTGGCACCACGCGGAAAAATGTTGGTGTGCGGGAGCGCACACTAAAGTTTTGCGCCGCGCAGAAAAATGTTGGTGTGTGGGTGCGCGCATTAAATTTTGGTGCCGCATGAAAAAATGTTGGTGTGCGGGTCCGTGCACTAAATTTTGGTGCCACACGAAAAAATGTTGGTGTGCGGATGTGCGCACTAAACTTAGCATTGCGCGGTGTGCGTATGCATAAAAAGGTGTGCACAGTGTGTACACACATAATAATGGTGTGCACAGTATTGGCAGAGCGCAGAGGAGTTTGGTTGGTGCGCATGCAATATGAGTATATGTTGTCGTGCGACAGTTTAGTTAATGGTGCGCGCAAACTATTGGTGCGCAGTGGGAGCGTACTAAAATTTGGCATGGTGCAACGCGTAGAGTGTAATGCATGTGGAATATCTGCACGTGATACACAAATGGCGTGAAACAAGTAATAGTGCAAGAACCAAAACTGCACGCGGTGGATATTGGCATGCGACACAAAAGTGGTGCGCGCAAGTTATTGGCGCGACAAAGAAGTCATACACAATGGTTTTAAAGTGTGTGAAGCACGATTTACCTTGTGTTGTTGTTGCGCATGGTAAATATGGGTTTACAAGTTGAATTTTGTGCATGCGAAGTCGTTTGGATGGTGAAAAACAATAGAAAACTAACAAATTTCCACGACATTTTATACTATTTGAATGTCAATTTTTTGCAGCGTGTTTTTGAGGCCCTTAAGAGCGTTTTTATCTACTAAAAAACCACAAGGAAAGAGTGTGCCAAGGCACACTATGTCTTTGCAGCTCAAACAAAATATCTTAGAGAGAGCTTTCTAATGGTGTAAACCATTCGTCAAACAGAGCTTTTATGAGAAAGTTACAGCACAAACAATGGAGGGTAAAATTTAAGACCCATCTAACTTCAAAGAGCCATAACTTTCTACTCCGGAATCAGATTGAGGCGCAGGAGTAGTCAATAGAAATATATTGAACCATAGAATACAGTCCCAAAGATGAATTTAGTGTCTAGGCATGTTAAAGATGTTTAATATGGCAAAGAAGGTACCTGTAGCATATCAGTTACAATATGGTATTTTGGCCTAGAAATTCAACCGGTTGTAACTAGCAGTCTGGAACCCAGAAAAAGGTGAAACTTGGACATAGTGTCCATAATATGTATATGAAGAAACCCAATTGAGATCCCATGAAAACTCCAATGGAGTAGGTGCGAAATTTCATAATTACAGTGCAGAATTGCGCCAAGTTGAAAAATGAACAGAAAAATTAATGGGCAAATTTCTAATAACCATAACTTTCTGCTCAAGACTCGGAATTGAGCATGGGAATAGGCGTTGGAAAGGTGTTGGAAAGTGGAATATAATTATCCAAAAATAAAATTGATATGGGCATTCCACATTTCAAGAAATCAGAAGAAATAATTCTGATATGTATTATTAAACCAGAATGGTTCATCTTTTCGTGAAATTGTTGAAACAATTAGCCTGACAAAGTTTTTTTGGATGCACATTTTGCAGAGTTAAAAACAACTATATTAGATCAAGATCAGCTTAGAGTCCAGAGTAATGGAAGAGGCACAAGGGAATTACAGTCAAGAGTATGAGATCAGAGGGATGGATGTCCATTTGGGCATTGAAGGAACAAACTCCAATGGACATGGAGAAGGAAGGGATGAAAACATGAATATGGTAGAGACCATTAAAAATTTGCAGAAGGATGTCCAAAGCCATAAAGCTGGTAATAAAAGGATTATGAGAGCCAAGGAGCAGTAGGATGAATTCAACATGAAGTTAATGCAGAGCTTGAACAGAATAGAAAAGAAATTGGATAAGGAGAGTGGCTCAAGCAAATCAGGAAGTCACAGGCCTCCTGATGAGAAAGGAAGAACAAGGAGTGTTAGAAAGCATCACCACCACTCCTCAAGGCATTCCAATAAGAGATCACATAGCATCTCAAGTACATCCTCTATCAGAAATTGTAAGAGGTTTGGGGTGGATGAGCTACGAGGAGGAATGAAAAAAATCAAACCTCCTATATTTGATGGTGAGCACAAGAAGGATGAAGATGCCGAGACATGGTTGTTGGGCATGAGAAAGTATTTTCAATTGCATAATTATTCTTCTCATCCAGAAGGTAGAATTGCTATCTATCAACTCAAGGGAAAGGCATCCATGTGGTGGGATCAGCTTGTGCAGGTGCAACACATTACAGAGAAAAGTGTTACTTGGAGAGAATTCAAGAAGTATTTTGAAAATAAATACTTGACTAAGAGATATTATGACAAGAAAATGAAAGAGTTCTTTGAACTCAAACTTGGGAGTATGACCATTGATGAATATGAGAGAAGATTTTTAGAACTGTTGAAGTATGTCTCTTTCATCAAGGATGAGACAGTTAAGATTCAAAGGTATTTGAGTGGATTGACATCCTTCATCAGTGACAAAATACAGTATGATGATCCCAAAACATTGAAGGAGACCATAAGGCGAGCTAAATGCCTATATGATCAGCAAAAATCAAGGCCAACTTTCCAAAAAGATTGAGAAGACAAAAATAAATTCAATATGGATCAGAGGAAGAAGGGAACTAAGCCACCATTCTTCAGAAATAATACTTAGGGACAACCAACTTCTAGAGAACCCAGAACGATTGAGGCAGGGGGTCAAAGGTCGAGGCAGCCACCTATTCAATGTTGGGGTTGTAAAGGAGATCATATGTACAGAGATTGTCTGCATAGAGGTGAAAAAGTGAGAATTGTTCACAATGTACAGCAAGCTGAAACAGTGGAGGACATGGGCAGAAATGTACCAAGGATATATGCATCCCTAGAAAACAAGCAAGCATAATATCAGTCACATATGATTGAAGTGGAAGGTATGATCAACAACCAAATCATTTCTGTTTTAATTGATTCAGGAGCTAGTCATAGTTATATAGATCCTAAGATGGTGGAAAATTTTCAATTGCCAAGAAGCAAGCATGGAAAATCTTGGTTGGTGCAACTGGCCGCCGGAGCCAAAAGAAAAGTTAATGAGGTGGTTAAGTCATGTCTTATGGACATGAATGGACTGAACACCAGGGCATATTTGAACATCTTGCCTTTAGGTTTCTATGACTGTCTAATTGGGATGGATTGGTTGGATCAGCATCATGTTATCCTAGACTGTCATAACAAGCCATTTACTTGATTGGATGAGGAAGGGAGCCTAAGGAAAGTGCAGGGAATTCCCAGGGCAATAACCATCAGGGAAATTTCAGCATTACAGCTAAAGAAATGTTACAGGAAAGGGTGTCAATTATTTGCAGTTCACATGGATGAGACACCTAAAGATAAGGTGCCAAATTTGGAAGATCATGAAGTCCTGGAAGAATTTGAAGATTTATTCAAGGAGGTACCAGGACTACCCCCAAAGAGAGACATTGATTTCTCTATAAATATAATGCCTGGAGCAGCTCCAGTGTCAAAGACTCCTTACAAAATGAATACACCAGAGTTGAAGGAGTTGCAAATGCAGCTTGAAGAACTTCTGAAGAGGGGGTATATACGGCCAAGTGTGTCACCTTGGGGTGCCCCAGTCTTGTTCATGAAGAATAAAGATGGGACATTAAGATTGTGCATTGATTTCAGACAGTTGAATAAAGTGACTATGAAGAACAAGTATCCTCTGCCAAGGATTGATGATCTCTTTGATCAATTGAAGGATGCAAAGTTATTTTCAAAGATAGATCTTAGGTCAGGATACCATCAAGTAAGGATTAAAGAGGAAGATATTAGCAAGACCGCCTTCAGGACAAGGTATGGTCATTATGAGTTCACACTGGTACCATTTGGGTTGTCAAATGCACCAGTTGTTTTCATGTGCTTAATGAATGGTGTTTTTCGAGAATATTTAGACAAGTTTGTCATTGTCTTTTTGAATGACATCCTTATATATTCTAAATAAGAAGAAGAGCATGAGCATCATTTGAGGATGGTTTTACAAGTATTAAGGGAGCATCAGTTGTATGCCAAATTGAACAAGTGCTCATTTTATCAGAAGCAAATTCATTACTTGGGACATATCATTTCAGAGGATGGGATAGCAGTGGATCCTGAGAAGATAGAAGCCATTAGAGAATGGTTAGCGCCAAAGAATGCGACAGACGTCAGATCATTCATGGGCCTTGCAGGCTACTGTAGGAGATTTATTGAAGGATTCTCAAAGATTGCACACCCAATCACTTCCTTACAAAAGAAGGGTGTTAAGTTTCAATGGACATTAGATTGTGAAAAGAGTTTCCAACACTTGAAACAATTATTAACAAGTGCTCCAATACTAAGGATTGCAGACCCAAATGAAGACATCATTATATGCACAGATGCATGTAAAGAGAAGCTTGGAGGAGTCCTCAATCAAAATGGGTTTGTTATATGTTATGAATCAAGGAAGTTATAAGAGCATGAAAGACACTATGCCACTCATGATTTAGAGTTGGCAGCCATAGTGCATGCCTTGAGGAAATGGAGACACTACCTCATGGGGAAAAGGTTTGAGCTAAGAACACACCATAATGGTCTGAAATATTTATTTCATCATCCAACTCTAAATGCTAGGCAGAGTAGATGGTTAGAATTTCTAAGTGAATATGACTTTAATACAAAGCATATCAAGGGGAAAGAGAACAAAGTGGTTGATGCACTCATCAGAAGAGTGCATGAATTGCATGCTACAGCCATTAGCATGTACCAATCATATTTGAAAGACAAAATTTTAGAGGATGCCAAATCAGATTTGCAATATAGAGAATTAGTGGGAAAATTACAGCAAGGTAATTTGCAGCAGAAAATTGAAGAATACAAGATAGATAATGATGAAATTCTCATGTACAAGGGCATAATTTATGTACTAAATTCTCATGAATTGAAAAATATGATATTGGGAGAAATGCATAATGTACCTTATGCTGGGCACCTAGGTTATCAGAAAACTATTGCAGCTATCAAGAGCCAATATTATTGGCCAGGCATGAAGAAAGAAGATGTTGATTTTCTTGCCAAATGTTTGGAGTGTCAAAAGGTAAAGGTTGAGCATAGACACCCAACTGGTTTACTACAACCATTACCCATTCCTGAGTGGAAATGGGAAGTTGTAACAATGAATTTCATCACCAAATTGCCCAGAACAAACAAGCAGCGTGATTCTATCATGGTAGTGGTGGATAAGCTTACTAAAGTTGCCCATTTTATTCCAATTAAGCTCACTCACAAGGTAGCCAACATTGTTGATATTTATATTATATGAGGGAAATTGCTAGATTACATGGCATACCCAAGACAATTGTGTCTGACAGAGATCCAAAATTTACCTCAAATTTTTGGAAAGGATTATTTAATGGATTTGGAACAAATTTAAATTTCAGTACAACTTATCATCCAGAATCAGATGGACAAACAGAGAGGGTGAATAAAGTGATTAAAGATATGTTGAGGATGTATATGATGGATAAACCATCAAAATGGGAAGACTACCTACACTTGGTAGAGTTTGCTTATAACAATGGGTACCAAGCATCTCTAAGGATGAGCCCATTTGAGGCACTTTATGGCAGAAAGTGCAACACACCAGTAAGCTGGGATAACCCAGCAGATAGAGCAGTAGTTGGGCCAGATTTGCTCAGAGAAATGGAGGAGCAAATGATAAAAATAAAGAAAAATTTAAAGGTTGCCCAAGACAGGCAGAAAAGCTAAGCTGATAAGGGAAGAACTCACATGGAATTTAAAGTGGGAGACCATGCATTCTTGAAAGTGAAGGCCAACAAAAGTTCCCTGAAGTTGGGAAATTGTTCCAAGTTGGCAACTTGCTATTGTGGGTCGTTTGAAATCCTAGAGAGGATTGGTCCAGTAGCTTATATGATTGCATTTCCTGCATCTATGTCTGTTCATAATGTATTACATGTATCATTGCTAAAGAAATATATACCTGATGTTAATCATGTTATTGATTGGAATGTGATTCAGGTGGAGTAAGAAGGTGCTTTAAAAGTGCATCTGGTACGCATTCTGGACCGGAAAATCAAACAGCTTTGGAACCGAGCCATAGGGCTTGTAAAGGTCCAATAGACCTGGTACGGTCCTGAGGACGCTACTTGGGAACATGGGGATGCAATGCGGGCAGAATACACGCATCTTTTTGAGGATTTTTGAAAATTTTGTTGTATATGTGTACATGATGCACTAAGGACAGTGCATAAATAAGGGGAGGGGATTGTAATATCCCTAGGCCGAACCCAATCGTAAATGTAAATGCAAATGTACTTAAGATGGTGAGTTGTTTGATATCATTTTGTATGCACCTTTCATGGCATAGTGCGCGCATGTACTGTGCAATAAAAAGAGGAAGTTTGCACATTCTAGAATATCGCGCACAACAACATAAGTGTGCACGACTTTGAGGCCAGGGAACCTTTGTGTATATGTTGGGTTTTATAGGCTAGTGAGCCAGTTTTGTAATTATTAGGCCAGAGAGCCTGGATGTTAAAGGCCAATGCGCCTACTTTTTTATATGTCTCAACATTTATATAAACTACATCGCTGCGTGTAGACTGACCACAATAAAAGAGTATGGGGGACTAAACTCCACTAGTTAGGGAAAGGGTGGGGGATAAAATTTAAGGAAAAGGGGCTAAGCTAGGGAGCTTAAGCCAAAAGGGAATCTTATATTAATATTTCTTAAAGTATAAAGTATGGATAATTATTTTATCCTAAGTTCCAAAATTGGGTACAAGTGGGCCAAAGTAGCTCCCAACACGACAAGTGTCAAGTTGGGGACATGCATACATATTGTGGATACTTAGTTCATTTTTTATCATTCTGACCATCAGGCCTTCCATCATTCATTCATCCATTCATCCATACCAGGATCATTCACGTACTCATTGAGCTATCCTCCATACCTTCATCATTGTACCCGAACTTGTATCGATAGCCATACATGTTTGTGTAGTTGGTTAGCTTGGGAGATGGACTAAAGAAGCAGGTTATCAGGCCCATGGGATATTCAAAGAGGTGGGTTGTCAAGCCCGTGAGCAATTTCTCTCTAGGTGAGAGAATTATTGGGAATTGATTTCCTAAAGGTGCTAAACTGCAGCTACAGGTCTCTAAGACTTCCTGTCTGGCATGTTGCTGAAGCCCTGGAACGGAAGTGGGGCAGCCGAGGGACTGTTGAGCAGAGAATGGGCACGCTTCCTGGGGTGGGACATGCATGTGGGGAATGAGAGACTGTAGGCTATTAGTTTGAGTAGGCACCTATGACAGAGTCTTTCCTATTGTCCATGATCCATTAGCCTGGTTAGGAATCCCCTTACCCGGGTGGAGTTTAGTCCCATCTCGGGGGTGACCCACTGTTGAGAGTGATAAGCAGTGTGGTCTAAGGCTGGGAGGTTCGTGGAAGGTCTACACGTAATTGGTGAAATTCTTACCAAGATTAGTGTCAACTGTGTGATAAATTTACATGTTGCATTATTATTTCCGTGTTTATTTTTATGGATTTATCATGTGTATGATTTATAACCGTGTTTATATTTATGGGTATTTCCTATATATGTTTCATGTATGCGTTTACTGTTATTTAAGTATGAATCCGTGCATTTACATAATGTATTTGTATGTTTATGTTTTATATATAATGTTCCACAAGATTTCTGTGTGCATATGTTTTAATTGCATGCAGTTCGAAAATTTTATGTGGCATAGCTTAGTTGGATGCAGGGTATGTTACAGAATGTTCCACGGAGAGAAGAAAAATGTTCTCTCGTGTATCATGGCCCGACGTGGGTGGCCAGGGACATTACATTGGTGGTTGGTGTTCTTGAAGTTTTAGTCGTGGGAAGAAAATCACTTCCTTTTCTATAGGGATCAGATTGGTCCTTTGTACGATTGTTCTCTCCTTGATAACAAGTAAAACTATGACTACAAACAAACTCTTAATGTTGTCTTTTGGAATATCTTCAATACTACAACATTTTGTTTCTCTAGACTCATAGTTCTCTATTTTCTTGTCATATTAACTAGTATCAAAAAAATTCCCCACAGACATTACAATTCTCAACTTCAGATTCCCATTGGTATTTGTCTCTACGTTGGCTTTTGGTTTATGTGTTACTTGGTACAATTTTATGATATAATCTTTTGTTTTATTCCTCTTCTATAGGTTGACCATGGATTTTCTCTTTTTTTGGTATAAGGGTATGATGGTTATCTTTCCATTACCTTTTAATTTTATTCTGAAATAGTAAGGGGTGTACTTTATTTCATCTATCAATTACAAGTTCTACAAAAAATTCCTATGTATGCTTTCCTCAAATAGATAAATAACTTCAAAGTCTACAATAGTTATAATCCCCATGATATTTGTTTGAGATCCCTTCAATACACCATTGAGTTCAACAAATATTTGTTCAACCACCTTTCGATAGTTTCTTGATGGTACTAGTTATGCTCTACCCATGTTGATACAATTCAATGTTTGTAAAATATTCATTTGAGAGCCAAAGTTGACCACTACTTGGGGGATAAAAAATCCATCGATAACCAATTCCACCCAAGGATCATAATCTTGAGATAGATCCTCATAGATTCTTTATGTTTTGGTATTTTTTCTCTTATTATAGGTCCTCAACATGTTCAATAGGTCTTAGAAGAATGGTCAATGGATTACCTTCATCTAAAAAAATAAAAAATTATTCAATCGAATAGTCTCCTTTATTCTTATATTCTACCTTGATTGATATTTTTTTTCCTGTGTAGCTAGATCTCTAAACATATTACCATCCTCTCTTACATGCTCTCTTTGTTTGTTGGCTTTGGATGCTCAATAGACGTGTTCCTTATTGGCCTCACCACTAGTGGTATATTGTTATGGACAACTTCCATTTTTCTTGATCCAAGTCTTGTTACAAAATTTATGTTTATGAATTTGCCAACTTCATGTATTTTGATGGCCTTCAACATATTTACTATTCTAAGTTGTCTCGACTTCTCCAAAATGATAGGGCACTCATCCAATTAATGATTTGCAAATCCATAATGGTTAAAATATTTCAAGTCGAACCTTTCTTTTAGTGTTTAGTTAAGGTTAATTTAACCTTTATAAAGTTGTTGCTTCATCTACATCCTCTATCACCCCTTCCTCCTTGTTTACCTTTGCCTCAAATTAAGTAATTATTTTCTTATTTTCCACCTTGATTATCTGAATTTGCTTTTGTATGATATATCAATTAAGAGTTTCTTTGTCTCATTACATTGTGGCTTCATTCTAACGTGGTATGGGTGCTCACTTCACAGATGGCACGTCATTTCTTCTTGTTATTCATGCTATGTGGACATCTCTTTGGATCATGGTTAGCTATACTTTCACAAATTCCACGAGAAATTTCAAAATCTACCTTTCTTACATCCTTATAAACATTGGTAGTCAAAATTATGAAGGGGTAGTCTTCCTTTATATGAATTTTAGATATGCATTTTTTGCACCATAGTTCTTGTCTTCTTGATTGAAGACCCATTTCTTGAAAAAAATGTAGATTCTCTAATTTTTCTAAGTCGGATCTCATTTGTTGAAATAGACCATTATTCATATGTTTCAATTTGATGTGCATTCTTGAGAGGATCTTAATAATTCTTCAATTCATTAACCCCCTGATAAGTCACCCACCACTACATTTATTTCTCTAGTTTTGTGTTCGTTGGAATCAGACTTGGTAAATATTTGGATCTCTTGTCATAATATCTCATAGATTCACTAGATTGTTGCTCAATTTATTTTTAACTTTTGAGCTAATATATGTCTAGAGTATTCTAACTTGAAAAATGACAAGGATTCCTTAATATTTTCATATTTTGTTCATTTCTATTGTCAGTAAAGTTCACGAACTAGGCTAGACCTATTTTCTTAAACTGTGCCATTTACCTTTTCTCATTAGTTACACCATTAACATTTCATATTGATTTTTCATATAAACAATGCATTTTAGGTTCACCATATCCTTCATATATATACATATGAATTGTAGTATTCTTGTTATTATCCATTGTTTTTGTTTATATTGTGCATGTTAGCGGGGTGAGGGATTTCAAAAGGAAACAATTTCTTATTCATGCACTACAATTTTCAACAAGAAGTCCATTTCTTGTGGATTTATTTCTTTAATTTTTTTACCAAGCGAAAAATAATAAATTTGTATTCAAGAAACAAAAAGGTTTTCTCTAAAGGTGCTTAGAGCATTGATATCAAATAAAAAATGATAAACTACCAAGCAAAGAAAATGTTTCTATCTATTATCTCTTATATTATCCTATATATAATTTAGAATATACCTAGATGGAAATAGGCCTACAATAGAATGGAAGATGTCCATAAAATCATCACAAAAATAATATAGTTGTCATCAAATAAGAGATATGTCATGTCATCAAAATCCTCTAATTTAGATAACCAGTCCATAAAAATCAAAGGAAATTGTTTAGCTTCAAGGGAGAAGGGGACTATGTCCCTATCTACCTTTGCTCCTCTGATGAATTTCTACAACTTGATCACTAACAACATGATTAGACAACTCAATAGCCAACGTGACATGTTCTCTACAAACATGTTGGAAAATAATTTCAATCAATTGACCATCACCAAAATCAATTTGATCCAAGAGGGATCCCAAGGCTATGTTTTGCAACCTATAAGTTCCCTTGACCCACTCAATCACAAAATTCAAACCACCAAACACTTGAAAGCTATCCACATTATTTTATAGGGCCAACCCCAACAAATATTGTAGAGTGTGAAGATCTGCCCAATTATTATTTCCTCTCCATGGCCCAAACTTAAAAGTATAGCTAATGCCACTATTCAGAAATAGAACACCACTATTAAGCCAGTAACTAATCGTCGAAGGCAGCCAAGGCGAAAGGATCCATTAGCCCAGGCCCCAAAGGCCACCCATACAGCAGAGGCAACTCTAGAAACTAAAAACAGCTTTGATGCGTTGAAGGAGGATGAAGCCCTGGATCCAGAAGCAACAACAGTTAAGGAAGACCCCCCGGCAGACGAAAGCCCTTCGGACTCCACCCCCCCAGAAACAATGGCAGCAAAAGAATCTCAGGCTTTAGTTCCGGAACCTTCTGCCAATGCAGGCCTGGTTGTTTCAGTCTTTGTGGAAACTTCTGAACCGRAAGACAATTCAGTTTCGTCTCCACCCCTTACCCGAGGGCGAAAGACCAATAAAGCGCGCAGAGAAAAGGAGGCGGCCTCCAACATTTCTTTAGGTTCTCAGAAAAAGCTGGACCCCTACATTAAGGGGAAATTTTCATCCCCCTCGGTTTAATGCTTTGATTTTGTCTTCTACTATGCTCACAATTTGTGAGAATTTACTCATGTAAGCAATTTTTGTCATTTTCTCGAATTAGTCCAAGAAGCAAATGGGATTGGTTTCCCAAGACATTCACAAGAAGGTTGGCAGCACTGTTAGAGGTCACCAACCTTCTTCAGATATGTAATTTTCTGATTCATGCTTGCCAGAAAGCCAATTAATGCAACATAACCGTTCTAGTTAAAGAAAAAAGAAAAAAACACCACTAGCACCAAAAGGTTCAATGTTTCCTTAGTTGGCACCGTCAAAGAACCCCAATATTTTGACCTATTTGCCTCTAACACCCCTATCTATCTTTGATATTTTTCCCTACCTAATTGTTTGATATCTTCATAGGTATATTTTATTTTATGAAGTAATTCCAAGGGAGAGAAAGAAAGATCTTGGAAGAGCACAACATTCCTAGTGATCCAAAAACCCCAAGGAACTACCAAAGGTAAAATATCTATGATGAGCAACTTGCTCTTCCACCATTTTTTGAATATCCCTCAACTAAATAATGAACTTATCATGAACATGCACCCCTTGTTAAATAATATAATCCATTCAAAACTTCCTCGGAGAAGGGTAAATCCATAAGAATGTGTTTGATACTCTCTTGTTCAACTTCACATAGTATAAAATTCTATCGCTTGCCAAGATATCTTTTGAAGTATATCCTAAGTAAGAACTTTATTACCCAAATCCAACCAAAATAATAATATATATTTCATAGGTGCTTTTTCCTCCCACATGGGTTTCCACCGTTGACAATCTTCTTACATTCAATCTAGAAGCATTGTATTATACCATAAGAGTGTTGTATAAACACTAGATGGATTTTGAGACAATACCAAATAATCATCCCCTCTCAACCTTATAGAACAAATTGACAATTTGCTTTTCGAGGAATACCATTTCACTGCCTCTTGTCTAACTAAATCCAAGTCCCATAGTTTTTTCCAGCTTGTTAGCCAAAATAAGCCATGTTCAATTGTTGATGCATTTGCAAGAGTTAGTATACCTTTATGTCTAAGAGTCTCAACTAATTCTTTTGAAATAGTCTGCGCTCTATAGCTCCATATACATGGACCAATGTTAATTCTAACCTTAAATCCATTCCAATTCTCCATGACCACCAGTTGGAAATGAGGGGGGACACTGGAACTAGTTCTTACCACATCATAGATACACTTGAAATAGGTTTAGTCCTTAACATTAACTAATTCTCAACTAATAGGTGATCTATATACCTAATAGTTATCACCTACTACCACAACCCGGAGACTTTGATCATCCTTCAAAGGATCTTAGTTTCCAATGCTTTCTCAAAATTTTGAATATTCTCTATCTCCCAGGCCCCCAAATTTTTAGGCTTGGAAATTTTTTGGCACTTGACCAAAGGGATACCCCTTTTGTCCTTCTTTTCCTTCCCAAAAAAATTGAAACACTCTTTCCTTTTTTTTCCAATATACCCACTTGTATGTATGCCAAAGAATGCCAATAATTGGAATGAATTTAAGAATAGATTTTATAAGAGTTAAATGCCCTCCAAGAGGTAACCATTTTGTGCACCAAACCATAATCCTTTTTTCCACCTTTTGGTAGAGCCACACCCAATCCCAAAACCCATAATTATTTTCCTTTAATACAAACCCTAAATATTTCATTCCTTTGTTAAAGGATCAAACTTAAAATGGGAGAATTTGAGCTATCGATTTCTTGCCTCTCACTCAAACCCTTAAAATAAATAGAAGAGTTTTGTAAATTTACTTCCATACTAGTTGTCAAGCCATAGAGATGCATGGATTCCTTTAAGAATTCAACTTCCCTTATAGAATTGACAACAATAAATAACACATCATCAACAAATAACAAGTGAGACAAAGTTATATCACCCTGTATTTTGATACATTTCAGTCTACCTCCTCTCTTAAGAGCTCCTAATAACCTACTTAAACCTTAAAAAACAATGACAAAAAGAAATGGACATAATGGGAATCCTTGCCTTAAACCAGTAGAGGGCTCGAAGATCTAATAAGTTGATCCACTAACAAAAATTGAAAATGAGGAGAAGTCGAGACATCCCTCAATCCAATTGTCAAAGGATAGACCAAACCTAGTTTGAAAAACATTGAGTTACATATACATATAGTTGAACATGTCAAAAGCCTTAGATAGGTCTACCTTAATTACCATAGTCGGCATTTTCTTTGTCTTAATTAAATGAATCACTTCTTGGGCCACACGCACTACATCATGTATTTTCCTATCAATTAAAATTCCAAACATCTTAGGAGAAATAACCTTTGAAAGAACCAACTTTGACCTTCTAACAATTACTTTTGTAATGAATTTATATACACCATTGAAAGAGGAAATTGACTTTCTTCAAAAAAGAAATGGAAATCCTTTATTAGGATGAGTTCCAAAAAAAGGTTTAATTAAGGGATCATAATACCTTCCCACACACCTACTCTTCCACAACTACTAGAATATCCTTTTCTAATAAATTATAGAAGCTCTAAAAACCTTTAAATTCCACCCATCAAGACCTAAGCTCTTATATTTATATAAGGAGTCAATGACCACCGTTAACTCTTGCTTGGATATCGTAAGCATCAATTCATCATTATATTCATCATCAACAAACCTAGAAAAGTTTTGGTCTACCTTTATGATCTCAAGCAATGTTAACTCTTCCATAATCTTTATATAATTGCTTGAAATATTTGATTCTTCATCTTCTATCTTCTAAAAGGTTTTTAGCCATACTTTCATCCACCCTTGAAATTTTCCAAATGGTATTCATATTATTTCTATCCTTTAACATGATTATGAAAAAAGTAATGTTCTCATCACATTGTGCCAACCATAATATCTTACTCTTTTTCCTCAAGATATTTCAAAGATACCTTCTCTTTTTAATAAAAAAAATTCACTATTATTCCTTTTCTTTGATTAATTCTATCAACATAACAAATTCAATTCTTCAGGGTATGTTTAACACATTGATTTCATGTATGCAATTATAGTAGGACCTTATTTTTACTAATTCTCCATTGTACTCTCTTGTTTGACTTCTATAGCAAAGTTTGAGATATATTTTTTTGTCTTTGTACTCCTACGAGACTTTTGATAAGCATGATCTTATCTATCTTATACGAATATTTTCAATTTTTTTTTATCTTCTTCTCATAGTTGTATCTTTACTATTCATTGAACTATCCATTTCCTTCTAGTTGATTCCATATACACCTACTACCAAGTTTTATATGTAATCATTTTCATATAGTTGTTCCTTCTAGTTGATTCCATATAGACCTACTACCATATGTAATCATTTTCATATAGTTGTTCACATGGTGAGTTTTTAGGGGCGAAAGTCAAAGAAGAAATTTAAGGATAATATTTTAAGGTGTGTTCACATGGTGAGTTTTTAGGGGCGAAAGTCAAAGAAGAAATTTAAGGATAATATTTTAAGGTGAGTTTTTAGGGGCGAATTATAGTCAAAGAAAAATCATTTTCATATAGTTGTTCACATGGTGAGTTTTTAGGGGCGAAAGTCAAAAAAGAAATTTAAGGATAATATTTTAAGGTGAGTTTTTAGGGGCGAATTATAGTCAAAGAAGAATTTTAAGGATAATATTTTAAGGTAGGAGAATATTTTATATTATTTAAATATATTAAAAGGAATAATTTATGAATATATTTTTAAAATAAAATATAGTTTAAATACTAAATTTTAGAAGTTTTTGAGTTAGAAGAATTTTTTATATTAATTTTTTTTTTTTTAATTTTTGGCCATGATTATTTTTTAAGGTAAAATATAGTTAAAATATTAAATTTTATAAGTTTTTTTTAGGTTGATCTAATTCTTTATATTAAAATAGTTTTTTTTAATTTTTGGCATATTATGGTATATTTATTAGTGTTTTAGAAGTAATATTCCATGAAGTGTTTCCTCATAAGAGATCATAAGTTCAAATCTAAAGGGGGTTAGGGTATGTATTCATTTGTAGACTTTACCAGTGAAATCGTTTGCAGAGAGGGTCCCTTGTCCCACAAACAAGGGGGTCTCATACACCAATTTGGTGTTGGCTTGGCCATGACCTTAAAAATATATTATTTATATTAGTATTATTATAGTTAAAATACAAAATTTTAAGAGTTTTTTTATATTGGACCAATTCTTTATATTAAAATAATTTCTTTAATTTATTATTTTAAGGTAAAATGTAATTAAAATTTTAAATTTTATGATTTTTTTAGGCTGGACTAATTCTTTATATTAAAATAACTTTTTTTAGGTTGGACTAATTCTTTATATTAAAATAATTTTTTTTTTAGGTTGGTGCTCTACCCACTATGGGGGAGATGTTGTCACGTTATTGCACCAAGAATAGGGAGGTGCTCTTTGCACCAAGAGTAGTGAGGTGCTCTACATCCGAGTATGGGGGAAATGTTGTCACATTAGTGTTATGTTAAATTATGATAATATTACATTAAAAAAAATAATAATAAAAGTAAAGTGGGCTCAATTAAAAAAATAGTAAATAACTATGTAGTTACATATTTATATAACAACATATAAATTAAAATTTACACATTAAAAATTTTGATCCTTCTAGATGCTTGATAGATCCAGATTTGATGGTATATTAACTAGTGTTTTAGAAGTAATATTTTGTACCAAGATTTCATTTTATCAATTTTAACAAAGACTATGGAGAGAAACCAACGTAATGAAACAATGGAGAGATACGCAAGTACTGAAAGCAGGTTGAGTATTTCCACAAACTTTCCTTCTGTAAGTACTCGCTACTGATAGATAATTAGGTTTCATGCTTCATCCATTTTTTTCTTGTTTTTATCTAATGTAATAGGTATATCTATCTTTGCATTATATTAAGATCCAATACTCATTTATTGTTTCATAGACTATGTAAAACCCTAGTTTGATACTTCTCTTTGTTTTTAAGCTTTTTTTATTGTTACGGTATATAAAGATTAGTATTTAGTTTCTGATTTGATACTGGATCTATTTTTATAAGTTATTGTTATTGCCATGTAATAGGTATATCTCTCTTTGCATTATATTAAGATCCAATACTCATTTATTGTTTCATATACTATGTAAAACCCTAGTTTGATACTTCTCTTTGGTTTTAAGCTCTTTTTATTGTTACGGCATATAAAGATCTAATATTGAGTTTCTGATTTGATACTAGATCTATCTTTATAATTTCTTGTTATTGCCATGTAGGCTTGAGAAATGTTTAATTATTGTGAAAATAAATAAATTATTCAATGGTAGTCTAGGGTTGAGAAATGTTTAAATGTTGTGAAAAAAAGAAGATTAATCAATCCATTAAGTAAATTGGTCAATTGCAAACTCACTCAGTGTATTCATTGCATATTTTGCATATTTTCCATGGTTCTTATGAAGCTTATTTTGTATTATCCATTTAAGGACTTTCTTTAGAGCCTATGTAACCCTTGTTGTTATTCGTTATATTCATAAAAAATACTACGGAGATGATTTCTATGGCTCAGTAAGTATAGATCTTACTTCAATGTTAGAGTATTGAAACAACATAGGAGCTTATATGCAAATATATATATATATATATATATATATATATATATATATATATATATATATATTCCATGAAGTGTGTCCTCCTAAGAGATCATTAGTTTCTTTAAATATAGTTAAAATATTAATTTTTATGAGTTTTTTTAGGGTGGACTAATTTTTTATATTAAAATAGTTTCTTTAATTTTTGGCATATTATGGTATATTCATTAGTGTTTTAGAAGTAATATTCCATGAAGTGTTTCCTCCTAAAAGATCACAAGTTCAAATCCAGAGGAGGTCCTTTGTCCCACAAACAAGGGGGTCTCATACTTATTATTATTATTATTATAGTTAAAATGCAAACTTTTAAGAGTTTTTTTAGATTGGACGAATTCTTTATATTAAAATAATTTCTTTAATTTTTGGTCACCAATATTTTTTTAAGGTAAAATATAATTAAAATGTTAAATTTTAGGATTTTTTTTAGGTTGGACTAATTCTTTATATTAAAATAACTTATTTTTTAGGTTGGACTAATTCTTTATATTAAAATAATTTTTTTTTAGGTTGGTGCTCTACCCAGTATGCGGGAGATGTTGTCACGTTATTGCACCAAGAGTAGGGTTTAAATAATATTACATTAAAAAAAATAAAAGTAAAGTGCGCTCAATTAAAAAAATAATAAATAACTATGTAGTTATATATTTATATAACAATATATAAATTAAAATTTACAAATTAAGAAATTTGATCCCTCTGGGTGCTTGATAGATCCACGTTGGTGGTATATTAACTAATGTTTTAGAAGTAATATTTTGTACCAAGATTTTTTAGCAAGCACTATGGAGAGAAACCAAAGTAATGAAACAATGGAGAGATCGCAAGTATTGAAAGCAGATATTTCCGCTAATTTTCCTTCGGTAAGTGCTCACTACTGATGTATATCTCTCTTTGCATTATATTAAGATCCAATGCTCATTTATTGTTTCATATACTATGTAAAGCCCTAGTTTGATACTTCTCTATGTTTGTAAGATCTTTTTATTGTTACGGTATATAAAGATCTAATATTCAATTTCTGATTTGATAGTGGATCTATCTTTATAAGTTCTTGTTATTGCCATGTAGGCTTGAGAAATGTTTAATTATTGTGAAAAAAAAAAGGATTACTCAATGGTAGTCTAGGGTTGAGAAATGTTTAAATGTTGCCAGAAAAAGAAGATTAGTCAATCCATTAAGTAAATTGGTCAATTCCACGACTCACGTAGTGTATTCACTCCATATTTTCCATGGTTCTTGTGGAGCTTATTTTGTATTATCCATTTAGACCCTTGTTGTTATTCATTATATTCATAAGAAATACTACAGAGAGATGATTTCTATGGCTTATTAAGTATAGATCTTACTTCAATGTTAGAGTATTGAAACAACATATGAGTTTACGTGCAAGATCTCATATATAACATTGAAGTAAGATCTATACTTACTGAGCAGAGATCTTGTATATATATATATTCCATGAAGTGTTTCCTCCTAAGAGATCATTAGTTTCATTAAATATAGTTAAGATATTAAATTTTATGAGTTTTTTTAGGTTGGACTAATTCTTTATATTAAAATAGTTTCTTTAGTTTTTGGCATATTATGGTATATTCATTAGTGTTTTAAAAGTAATATTACATGAAGTGTTTCCTCCTAAGAGATCACAAGTTCAAATCCAAAGGGGGTTAGTGTATGTATACATTTGTAGACTTTACCAGTGAAATGGTTGGCGGAGAAACAAAAGGGTCTCATACACCAATTTGATGTTGGCTTGACAGTGACCTTAAAAATATATTATTATTATTATTATAGTTAAAATGCAAAATTTTAGGAGTTTTTTTAGGTTGGACAAATTCTTTATATTAAAATAATTTCTTTAATTTTTGGCCACCAATATTTTTTTAAGGTAAAATATAATTAAAATGTTAAATTTTAGGATTTTTTTTAGGTTGGACTAATTTTTTATATTAAAATAACTATTTTTTTTAGGTTGGACTACTTATTTATATTAAAATATTTTTTTTTTAGGTTGGTGCTCTACCCAGTATGGGGGAGTTGTTGTCACGCTATTGCACCAAGAGTAGGGAGGTGCTCTTTGCACCAAGAATAGTGAGGTGTTCTACATCCAAGTATGGGGTAGATGTTGTCACATTAATGTTATGTTAAATTAGATAATATTACATTAAACAATTAAAAATAATAATAATAATAAAAGTAAAGTGGGCTCAATTAAAAAATAAATAAATAACTATGTAGTTACATATTTATATAACAACATATAAATTAAAATTTACACATAAGAAATTTGATCCTTCTGGGTGCTTGATAGATCCAGGTTTACGTTGGTGGTATATTAACTAGTGTTTTAGAAGTAATATTTTGTATCAAGATTTCATTTTATCAATTTTAGCAAGCAGTATTTGAGCTAATTTTCCTTCGGTAAGTGCTCACTACTGATAGATAATTAGGTTCCAAGTTTCATCCATTTTTTTCTTGCTTTTATCTAATGTAATACGTATATCTCTCTTTGCATTATATTAAGATCCAATACTCATTTATTATTTCATATACTATGTAAAACCCTAGTTTGATACTTCTCTTTGTTTTTAAGCTCTTTTTATTGTTACTATATATAAAGATCTAATATTCAATTTCTGAATTGATACTGGATCTATCTTTATAAGTTCTTGTTATTGCTATGTAGGCTTGAGAAATGTTTAATTATTGTGAAAAAAAAAAGATTATTCAATGGTAGTCTAGGGTTGAGAAATGTTTAAATGTTGTGAAAAAAAGAAGATTAGTCAATCCATTAAGTAAATTGGTCAATTGCAAACTCACATAGTGTATTCACTACATATTTTCCATGGGTCTTGTGAAGCTTATTTTGTACTATCCATTTAGGGTACTAACTTTCTTTAGAACCTATGTAACCCTTGTTGTTATTCGTTATATTCATAAAAAAATACTACAGAGAGATGATTTATATGGCTCAGTAAGTATAGATCTTACTTCAATGATGGAGCTTACATGCAAGATCTCTCTATATATAAGATACCTCTCTCTATATATATGCAAAATCTCTCTCTTTATATATACAAGCTCTCTCTCTTTATATATAGATATAAAGAGATGATTTTTGTTAGAGTATTGAAACAACATAGAAGCTTACATGCAAGATACATCTCTATATATAGAGATATCTTTTTTATATCCCTCACAATCTACTACTATTAATAAAAAAAAATTGCAGATAGTATATAACCTTAAACGAATAGATTATAATCTTCCATTCATTTCATAATTTCTATATTATATATTGTATTTTTTTTTTAAATGTTATGTGGAATATATAAAAGTGTTGTAGTATTGTTGTGTATTGATTTTTTTAATTATTAATATTATAGTGATTTGGGTGTATTGATTTGTAATTATTTATAATATTATGTTGTTAATTATTTTATTAAATATGTTGATTATGACAACAATTTTTAAATATTAAACCTTAAACAAAAACAATGTTGATCATTGATTTTTTTTAATATTTTATTTAGTTATAATTTCAAATAGTGGATAGAAGCTTTCGTAAATCTTTTTGTTTGTGAAATATTTGCAAATTATCTTATTACCTTCCATGTTATTATAATTAACTATTCTTTGACTTTGGATATAAATTTTTTAAGATTTTGATTTTGAATAGAAGAAAAATCCAGATTAAATTTTTACAATTAAAAACATTTACATATAAACATTAAATTACAAATGTTTACATTTATTAATGATTATGTTTAATAATATATATTAAATATTGTAAAATGGAGTTAAGTTCTTTATAGAAGTCTATTGAAACAAAAAACATTTACTTTATTTTATAAATTATCTAAATGACATGGACTAAGTTGTTCATAACCCTTGTCTCATAATTAAACAATTATTACAAAAATTAAAAATGACATTTTTTTTAGTAAGTCAAGAGGATTGAATTTAGAAATTTCAATTCTTTTCAAAAACCATTTTTCACGTGTCATTTTCACATGAGATGAAGGGAGAATTTTTTTTCAAAGTATAAAATGAATAAAATACACACACAACTCTCACGAGCTCCATAAAACATTATGGGTAGAAAGAATTTGTCAAATGTTATAATATTTGTTACAATACAAACATTCAAATAAAAATTTAAAGCA
>JZKD02S2271951.1:162470-182552 GCA_000966675.3 Picea glauca
ACTAATTTTATAAACCACATTGCTTTTTTCTTGTAGTAATTTACATCAAATAAATATTAATAAATCAAACCTATACATATGCAATCTAATATCTAAAATGTAAAGTTTATAAATTTTAAGTTTAACCTATTCTTGTGTTTTTTTATTAATATTCACGTATCTTTAAAATATCTCTTTTTTATATTTTGTATATGTGTTTTAGTGATATTTTATACATATGTTTTAGTTCATATTTATTATGGTATTTATAGGTATTGTTTAATATGTTTAGGGGTCAATTTGGTGGATTGTAATTGATTTGTAGAAGGAGACATATCAATTAGAAAACTTACTCTTAAAGTACATTGATTATGTACTTACTCTTCAAATATAGTTATCATTGATGATTTGCTAAAAATTAGAGTTTCTAAAAATTATTCTTTTATATTGTAATCTCTCGTGGTTTATTGAGCCTAGAAAATATAGGACTAGATGTAAGTTTTAGATAAATTTGTTGAAATGACCACCCCTTAATCATGGAATCTACACCAAATTAATCCCTCTTTGTTATTAAAGGGAAATGTAAAAAATTGAGAATGAGAATATTTTCCCAACACAAATATGAACTTGTCTAATATGTATATAAAGGGAAATATACTACTAAAAAAAATTGAGTGAGAATATTTTCCCAACATATATATTGAGTGTGTGTGTGTGTGTGTGCATGAGTGTCTGCATTTGTGTGTGTGTAAATTGAATGATTCACCTACTTCATAATGTACATTAACTACATTATTCGCCTCACTATATACGCTTTAGGATAAATATCACATCCTTAAATTTTTCCCTGATGGTGAGTACTATGCATTCCCTACTAGCATATTAGGAATACTAGTGAAAGACAACAACAACAATAAAAAAAAAAAAACTTAGGAGTTCTCTTTGAGCAAGTTTGACCTCGTCAACCGAGAAACATTCCTATTGGACCATTAATAGAGTTGCATTGCTTATTTCAAGGGGATATGAACACTATTCTATATGATGAAGGAAAGATGATGTTTTCTTAGTTTTGGGACATTCTAGTAACTCCATACTAAATAGATCACGTGGAATGCATTTTGGGAATACAATTATTTGGTCATGCAAGCCAAATTCCAATAATAATAGATGCCTTGTAATGTATGAGGTCAGAGGAGCATTGCATGGCCAAAACACATTACGTTTTTCCTTGATCAAAATAGAAATGGTTCATGGCTCAACGATGAGAAGGCTGTGCCAAAGTAAACCAATATCTCAATACAACCTCTAACATCAATGGAATGGAGGCTCCATTAGGGAGTGGCTTATTTCATTTTTATATATTCCTTTGATTGGATTTAGGGATTTCTTGTGAGAATTTTCTCTCTAGTTTTTTGTCAATAGCCAGTCCAAATTCTAATTCACCTATCTAATGAGATTGAATTAGCCAAAGTGGCAAGCTAATCAACTGGGGCAAGAAGGAGAAGAAGACCAAGAGGCTTGCATAATATAGGACATTGTTTGTTTTTCATTGCTATAGGAAGAAAGGTCATAGTACTACTAGTTGTTAGTACTTAGAGGCATGTTCATTCTGTGGGAAGAAAGGCCATCGTGTGGCATATTGCGGGAGAAGAAAGACACATGCCACAAGCCATATTGTTTTCAAAGGAGGAATGGAAAGATGACTTCCCCAAACCAACAATTAATTCAAAGGAAAGGGGAGAAAAGGCATATGTCAAGTAGTCCATAAAGCGACATCGTGAACTTTTGGCACCACTGCAAGTTGAGTGGGCATTCGGAAGAAAGGTGTTGGTGACCTCATATGAGGCTTCATCCCATGAACTGCATATCCAAGAGAAGAGTGTGGAAAGTAAATCCTAACAGAGATAAAGAACTCACTGTATCTCTAACTCAAGGAGCGGAAGTTGTCTAAAGGGTCATAGCAGTACCAAAGGTCAACGAAGGCAATAAGGTGGACATTGGGTTGATGCTAAGGGAAACCCCAATCCAATTGTTACTTGTGATATTCTAGAAGAAGATTCCCTTCTTCGAGATGTAGCAAAGATTGGTGTAGGGAAGTCAGTGACATCCCCATGTCCTTGTATCATCCAAATCTTAAGGCATGTCAATTGATGATTGTCACATACAAACATGCATGTGTAGGATTTGTCAAATGTTTGGGCGGAAGAAGGTGTTATGATTGCACACCAAGGAGGGCATTCAAGCAATGTTGTGTAGAGATAATGTCGATAAGCATGTGACGACGATAGAGAGTTGTTTCCATGTTGGGGATCAATTAATCCTAACAGAAGAAGGGAGAACCATAGCTAAGCCATTATAATTGTTGAATTACAGTTGAAAGAATAATTAAAGAGGCACATGCTAGTTTCCATTTGAAGTAGACTATTGAAAGAAGAGGCATCCAATCCATTAAGCTAAGTTTTATTTCAAGCATGGTTTACATGATAAAGCCTTTTCTCACATGTATTAATCCATAGCCATTTCACATAGGTGATTTGTTTAGCTGCCAACTCATATGTGTGGTTGAATTGGTATTCAAGTTGAAGGGAGTTGAGTATAGATACATGACATTTTGGTATGAGATATACCATTCCCTTGCATTGGCATTGTGTGCTAAGTTCTATTTATTGGAAAAAGATTGATTCATGACACTACCATTACTTGGAATAATATAAACATATCAAATACCATTTCCTTGTATTGATTCATTGAGTTGAGTTATCAGTTGTCCAAGCATGGCATAGCAAGCTGATAGCATTGTTCATTTTGTTTAGAAACAAGTCCAAAGACTATGCATTGTTATCTTAACATAGTAGAGATTGATTTATTACTAGTAGTAGAAGCATATTCACTTGAACTCGTTGATGGCTAGTATTGGTGTATGGTACCAAAGTGGTAACCAATACTGCTTAGATCCTTCATTCCCATATAGCAATCAAAGAAGCATAGTCTCAACCTTGATCATCTTGATAGATTTAGTTCAGTTGGATATCATCGTGTAAAGGAGTTGCATCGAAAACAGAGTTCTTAGTGATAGAGTATTTGCACTGTCTTGGTTTTAATTGTCATGATTACTATTGTGGTGTTAGCAGGTTGATGTGTGCAGGTTACACTAAAGAGTAGGCCATACCTCTATGTTGAAGAGTAGTTGCACTCAACACTGAACCTAGAACATATGCCTTGTAGCCATTCAGAGAAAATAGATCTATGCATAAGCTAGAGAAACTGAGATCAAAAAGTTAATTCCACAAAGTATATGTGTTGGTGAAGTGAGTGGGATATTAGTCCCTCATTTATGGATCAAAGTGCTAGAATAGAATACGACCATCTATGTGTTGTGAAACTAATCAAAACACAAACCACCCACTAAAGTGATGTGTCCCTTGCATGCAAATTCACAACCAACACTGACTTTATCCAAGTCTATCCATCGACTAGAAATAACCAACTCTACAGCTGTGGGAATGCACCCTCATAAAGTATTATAACTCATAAGTGGTGTGCCCTCTTGTTGGATTGAAAGAAAATGTCGTTGCCCCTCATGCTACACTATCATTGTTGCCTCTAATGCACCCTCCTTGTTGCCAAGAATAGACTGGAAACTTGGTCAAACATAGGTGCATGTGGTAAGAACAATGACTTGGAAGTTAGAAGTACAAGGCTCGATTTCTAGCTAGAGGATTCTCCCAGAGAGAGTTAGTCGACTATGAGGAGACATTTTCTCTAATTGCCAATGTATACTTCTATCATGGCCATTATATATTTAACACCTATTTTTGGTTGGCATTTATATCAGATGGATGTTAAGACAACCTTTTGCAATGAACTAATTGAGGAAAGCATATTCATTAATCAACCAAAAAGGTTGGAGGTGCATGGGTGAGATACCCATGTGTGCATATGGAATAAATCCCTTTACGAGCTAAAGTAGACACCCCGTATTTGGTGCTCTATCATTGGTGAGTACCTGTTAGGTTTGGACTTCACCAAAACTGCTACAAATTCCAATTTTTACTATTTATTTGATAGATCTGATCTTCTTGTTTTGGTCTTGTATGTAGATGACTTAATTCTTACACGGAGTTCATAGAAGCTCTCTATAGGGTGCAAGGTTGAATTGGCTCAAGAGTTTGACATGAAGGACATTGGACTGATGCACTATTTCTTGGGTTTAGAGGTGA
The DNA here is from genome assembly GCA_000966675.3 of Picea glauca. NCBI lineage: Eukaryota > Viridiplantae > Streptophyta > Pinopsida > Pinales > Pinaceae > Picea > Picea glauca. The sequence goes on from JZKD02S2271951.1 coordinate 166,670, forward strand.
GGTTTTTCTTGGGTAGGGAAAATACATAGTTGAGATCTTGAAAAGGTTCTAGATGATGGATTGTAAACCCATGACCACTCTTATGATGTCAAATGTAAAGTTGCATCCTAACTTGGATTCATATTTTTTAGACCCTTCAATGTATAGGCAATTGATTGGATCCTTGATGTATTTAGTTAACATGAGACTCGATATATGTTTTTCATTAAACACCTTGAGCTAGTTTATGGTTAAGCCGAGGTTGATTCACTGGATAGATGCAAAACATGTGCTTTGATATTTGAAGGGAATAGTACATTATGGTTTGAGATATGCAGGAGATGGTGAGTTGATGTTGTATGGATTTGCTGATTCTTACTGGGAAAGTCATGTAGGTGATATGAAGAGTATTTCAAGGTGTTGATTCAGTTTGTGTTTAGTAGTGATTCTTAGTTCAGTGGGAAGCAAGCTTCAGTGGCATTGAGTTTAGTAGAGGTAGAGTACATCGCAGCCAACATTGTTAGTTGTGAAGTTGGCTTCACAAGTTGATTGTAGAACTAACATGTGATATATTGAAGCCTATTGTGGTCAACTATGACAATCTGAGTTGCATCAAACTCTCAGAGAATCTAGTATTCCATGTCCTCTCCATGCACATTGACATCATGTAACATTTTCTTAGGGACATGGTTCATAAGATAGTAGTTGCTCCTAGAGTATATTCAGACAGATCAACATGTTGCAAATATCTTGACTAAGCCCTTGGAAAAGGGGAAGTTCAAGATGTTTATGGAGAGACTTGGATTGGTGAACACTTTCCTTGGTAAGAGGGAGTGTTAGATTGTACCTTGGATTGTCTTCTACAGTTTTGGGAACATTTGTGAACAGATCTGGTTGCTCAACTACAACAGTTTGAATTGGACAGTGAGGCTGCACTTCCAAAAGGATCACAACTGAAAAATATATATCCATAGAACAACAAGTTATATCCTCAGAGAAATCTTTAAGGAGGAGAAAACCCTGAAAACTTTCCTCAATATAGATTCCTCTGACATGTACAATGTCATACAATGCTCTTTCATGAAATCAAGACCAAAGAGACCCATACATGAACCAATAATAGCCTCCTAGATAAGTGCGTACTACTTTCTTGTACTTATATTCAATGAGTGATCAAAATGACTCGATATAACCTCTATTTATACTTTAAAAGACCTAAAAGACATGACTTATCAATAAACCTTTTCACATTTACACTTAGGAATAACCAATACACTTACACTTAAGAATAATTTCGGAAATTACATAAAATCTCAACAATTCGTAGATTGAGTTAGTCTTTTCCCAAACTAAAGACTGTGCAATAACAAATACGAAGTTGGATGAGAAGTTGAATAATTTTGAATAAAAATTGATTGAAAGGTTGATGGGTATGCCAACTTGGGGTATACTAAAAGAAAACCATTGTACTGCACTACACATTGAGTGCTTAATTTCACCTAATTTCGCCCATTGCACTGCACCACACATTGAGTGCTTAATTTCACCTAATTTCACCCAAGCGAAATTAGGGGGTTTGAAATTTTGATTGGGTGAATTATTTTCATAAACGGGTTTGACTATATATACATAGCACCAAATTTATTTTAAAAAATATATATCTAAAACACTTAGCCCATGGTTACTTGTGAGAGGAGAGAAGCTAATTCCATTTTCTCCATGGAAAATTCGAACCAGATCTTTCCATTTTCCCCGATTTTTCGGTAATGAAAATTCTTCAGAGGTATTTCTCCCTGATTTTATGGTAATGGCAATTTTTCGGAGGTATTTCGCCATGAGTTTATGGTAATGGTGATGGTGGAGATTGCGAGGAGGAGGGCAATGCTTTCCATATGGGGGAAGAAGAATTCCGTTGTCGATACCATTTCTCAACTCTCCTTCCACACTTTAAGAAGAATTCAGTTGGCGATACCATTTCTCGACACTCCTTCCACACTTTGAATGCCCCTGCCGATAAGAGGATTAAAACGTTTTGTCAGACCAAAAGGCTTATAGAGGCAATGTACACCTTCAAGCATATGCTTTCAACTAAATCCAACCCCACTCTGAGCACCTACAATCTTTTGTCAAGTATCCTAGTCCAACGGAATCGACACCAATCAGCATTGTCTATTTACAACCATATGGTTGAAGCAGACATTCTTCCAGATTTGATAACTTTGAACATTGTCATTAATTGTCATTGTGAAATAGGCAGAATGGATTACGCATTCCAAGTTTTTGAAGGAATGGAAGCACATGGCTATATTCCAAGTGTCATAGCATTCAATACCCTCATCAAAGGGATTTGGAACAGACTGTCTACTAGTTGTCGATTGGAGCAGACTTGCGAACATGGCATCAGTCTAGCTACAAGGGATGGCTAATCTGATGATCTTTGTCATTTTATGCATGAGATGAGAGGGAAACATGTTTAAGGGACGAGAGACCTGTAACCACCCCAATTTATTCCACATGGTAGTGTGCTATCTATCGTTGATGTGGAGGATGGTATCAATACTGTTAGGTAAGTTATGCTCACATTTTCTTTAATTGCCTTTTCGGAAATGGATGAGCATAATTGTCCAGGGCTATGCATTTTTTCTTCTAGGGGAATTTAACTATATGGGTATATGTCTAAAGTCTGGGATGTTCATGTTGATTGCCAAAGGTTGGGTAAACAATGTTCTAGGTGAAGGCCATGGCATGCAAGTCCGGTGAGACTTTCTATCATCGTGTAATTTGTCTTGTTTGTTCTTGTTTCAGCACATGCATTGAAGTTCTTCATGTTAATGGGTCTTGTGGGTGCTCCTTTTGAATTTTATGTGGTTGTAGATGCCCTTGTAAGAGAATGGTTGTAGTTGAGCATTGGATAGCTCATATTTTTTGAGCATTCCTCATCTTGGAACATAGATTAGGCATATTGCAATTTTATGAGATAAACAGAAACTAGGGTATCATTATATATCACTCATGATTAGGTAAACCGATTATATCTCTCACTTGATGGTAGTTACTTGAAAAAGACAAATGAGAAAAAAGATCGGCTTATCAAATGTTCATAATTTTACAATTTTCCGATGAAATGGGGGAGTTATGTAGGTTAGATGACTCCTAGACTAAGTTTTCTGTGGCAAAAACTCGTTTTGCAAATTGTGAAATGAATAAAACTTCAATACTTTGCACTTTGTGATTCACATTTTTTTTTAAAATTTGGTTCTAAAACTTCTGCAAGGTAATGGCAGTTATTGCAAGAGCCTTTTGAAATTATGCATGTAGGTCAGAAGTTGTGGAGATGAAAAATTTGAATCCAAAGATAGTAGAGTTGTTTAATTGTTTTTCTCCGTGAGATGACATGCTTATGTCTCCTTAAAACTATCTTTTCCTGCATTGTAACCATCATTATTTTGAACATTTAAATACTTTTTGAATATTTGCATTGTGTTATTAATTGTCTTTGTTTTATTTTATTGTTTTTGATACAAATTTTGGACACAAATCCCCAGCGATTTTTCCATCTTTGGAAGCAAAGGTTAATCGAGCTTATACGCAATGGAAAAGTAGAAGAGGCACTTGAGTTTGCTCAGGAGGAACTTGCACCAAGGGGAGAAGAAAATGTAATTAATCCTATCCTCTTTTTCCTTGAAGACTCATTATTATTTGATTGACTGCTCTATGAATTCTTAGTTCTATTTTGTTCTATTGCATTATTATGCGTCAATGTTGTATCTTCAATTTAACTTGGTGATAATATTCTATGTATTACTGTAGTAGTCGTAAGACCTTTGTTCTTTTTTTTGGAAAATACATGTCATGTTTTTTTAAACAGAAATGGGTATGGAATCTGGATTGTATTAAAAAACAGTGGTAACCACTGGCACAGGTACATCATGAATTTCTTGCCTTGTCTGTAGAAACAGATTTAAAATGACACAGAAGGCATCTATCTCCGGTCCTATCTACCAGATCAACATAGCTAGTTCCATGGTCATCTTATCGGCCTTGGCTTGCGTTTTAGCCATACATGTAGGATCCCTCAACTTTTGAGGAGAACATCTTTTTAAGAAGCCCACGGTGCTAGGGAATATTAAAACTTTGGGTATTTCCATTGATACACAAGGTTCCTTTGCTCAATCGGGTTGCTGCGTTAGCTGCTTTATCTGCTTCTCCATTCAGATCCCGCAGAATGTGAAAGAACTTGATTTTGTGAAAGGCAAGGAGTAAAATCATGATTTTTCGGATTAGTTGTTGGAGCCTCATGTTGTGGGGGAGGGCATGAATGTTTAAAGCCTGAATGATCACCCGGGAGTCTCCAAAGACAATAACCTCTTTAACTTTCATAGCCAAAACTTGATAGAGTCCTTGCCAAAGTGCAAGAGCTTCAACGATATTGTTTGTGTCATCTCCAATTCCCCAAGAGAGAGTAAATTCAATTGTTTCATCTGGGCTTAGGAGAACCCCACCCCCTCCTGCTGCCCCCGGATTCCCTTTAGAAGCTCCATAAAAAAACAGAGCGTGTTGATGAAGCGCCTTCCTCCAATTTGAAAAGCTAAGAGGGTCCATACGGATTTCCCAAAGATCCAGCTTAGAAGAGTAAGCAAAAATAGCACCAGGGGCCTTTGGGGCTAGGCTCAACATCCAGTCTTCTTCGTTAGCAGGGAGCAGAGACTTATTCTCTGGAGGAGGAAGAGAGTGTAGACATTCTCCCAGCAACGCCTTAGCTCCGACTACCACCTGAGCAGGAGTGGAGGTTTTTTCTCTGAAGAGGCTGGCGTTTCATTCCTGCCAGAGCAACCAGAAAGTAAATTTCGGAAGATTCATCCAACAAAATTTAAGCCTGTCTTTCTTGTGAATGGAAAAGGGGCACAATTTATCCCAGCTGTTGAGGAGGGTTGAGATTTCGTCTGGAAGAGTTACTTGATTCGACCAAGGAACAAGAGCTAAATTTCAGACCTCTTTTGCAAAGGGACAGGTTAACAAAAGATGATTGGCGGATTCTTCCTGTAGACAGCAGAGAGGGCATCTTCTGGGACCTTCCCATCCTTTTTTTTTAAGATTATCTCCCGTAAGAATACTGTTGTGGGCCAAAGTCCAAATAAAAATGTCTACTTTTGGCAGAGTTTTGGCTTTCCAAATACCTTTCCAGAGAACAGGATTGGGAGGAGCGTTGGGAATTGCTTTAAACTGCTTGTATCCCTGAGCCACTGTGTATTTTCCAGAGTGAGCGCCCCAGCCACGAGAATCCTTCGTAAGTGCAGCGATAGGGGATTTGCCTTGAAGCTCGAAGAGTAGAAGCAACTCTTCATTGCGTAAATGGTTTGGACAATTCGGTATATTCCACTGTTTCGAGGTTCTTCTTTCATTGTTATTCTAGATTGAGATATCCCAAAGAACGGTTAAATTTTGGGAGTGGAGCCACCATTTAAGATTGGAGGTGCCCGACGAATAATCCAGAGGCGGATTCCCAAGGATAGAATCCTCCCAAATGCGAATGTTTTTCCCGTTCCCAGGAATCCAAGTTAGATCAGTCTTGAAGAGGGGGAGATCTTTTTGGCAAATAGTGAAAATTGGAGATCCTTTTGAAGCTTTTGGAGCTGAATCGAGACATTTTTTCCTCGCCCTTGAGAAATACTTTTTCCAAAGAACTTGTTTACTCCAAGTTAGTTTCCTTGTTACCAAATTCCAGAGGAGTTTAGCGCCAAGAGCCAGATTTTGAGTCTTCTGATCCCGGATCTAGAGTCCCCCTTCTAAGAGTGGCTTAGTTATTTTCCCCCAGCTGACAAGCGGAAGTTTGTTTTCATTGTTTTTCCCACCTTTCCACAGAAAGTGTCTAAGAAGCGACTCGATCTTGGAGAAGAATCCGGCCGGAGCGAGTAAGATGGAGCATTGATAGATCGAAACGCTGGAGAGAACTGATTTAATTAGAATCAGTTTCCCAGCCAAATTTTGCCAAGAAGCTCCCCACGAGTTAATTTGAGTTCAGTTTATCAATCAGAGGAAGCCACTGCGCTGATTTTGGGGCAGATTTGGAAATGGGTATCGCTAAATATTTAAAAGAATCCCACTGAGTTTTTCCTTCAATTTCTAGAATTCTTGAGATTTCCACCATTTCACTTGGGGAGCAATTCCAACCAAAAATTTGGCTTTTTTTGTAATTGAATTTGCTTCCTGAAGTCTCCTTGTAAAGATCTAACTCATGTTTGTATTTTCTGGCTATAAGAGTGTTAGCTCCTCCCAAGAGAAGCATGTCGTCGACAAACTGGGCATGGTTTATTTCTTTGCCTCCTCTTGTCATTCTGAGTCCCAATAAATCTTGATGGAGATGACAATGCTCCAGCTGAAAGCTGAGCACCAAGGCCTGGATAGCATAGAGAAGAGGCGAAAGAGGATAGCCTTGTCTAAGCCCCCTAGAGCCTTGGAAGAAATATGCAGCACAACTATTGACCAGCGGAGCTATCCAAGGGGATCCAATACAGGCTTTCACCCAATTAATAAATTCAGGGGCGAAGCCAAATCAGAGCATTACCTGAAATAGAAAATCATGACGAACTCTATCAAACACATTAGCCAAATCTAATTTGACAATCATACCTTTTTCTCGTCGGAGAATACTGGTGTGGATGGCTTCCTGGACCAATATAATGTTATCGAGAATCTTCCTCCCTTTGATGAATCCACCTTGATTTTCTGGAATGATTGCTAGTAGGATTCCTTTAATTCGGTTGGCTATCACTTTTGTAATGATTTTGTAACCAATATTGCAGAGTGAAAGTGGCTGGAATTGCTCAAAGGAGGTGGCACCTTTCTCTTTAGGAATGAGGGCCAAGAAGGCAGAGTTGGTATTCCCTCCCATCTTATTGCAAGTCTGCGATTTCAGAACCATTCTACGAAGATCTTTTTTAATTGTTTGCGAACAGGCTTTGAGGAAACCAATTGTGAAACCATCGGGGTTGGGCGCCTTGTCGGGTTCCATTTCATTTAAATCTTTTTTAATTTCTCTTCTGGAGACCGGAGCAGTGGGGATCTGGTTGGAGTTCGACTGTATTTTAGAGGGAACCAAGTTTAAAATATGCTGGTAGTTTTCATTCTGAATATGAGGCTCCTCTCTATATATTTCTTTGAAGTGATTACAAGAAGCTTTTTTGATTCCTTCAAAGTTAGAGACTACCTGGTCTTGAAGATGGATTTCCTTTACAGAGTTAACTTGTTTTCGAACTTCAACTTGTTTATGGAAATAAGTGGTGTTCCTGTCACCTGCTTTTAACCAGAGGCTTCTGGATTTTTGCCTCCAATAATCCTTTTCCAATCTGCATGCAGAGTGAAGGGTGCACTGAATAGTTGCTTCTTGTTCCAAGTTGTCGGGGTGATAGAACCTTCTTCCATATTTAGTTGATGCCTTTTCAACTGATGTTGAGCTTTCAATCTCTGTTTAAGAGGAGATTTCATGGTTTTAACCCAATCTTTGAGAGCTCTTTTGAGCCTACGAAGCTTTTCTTCCCAGACAAAGAAGGGGGATCCAAAAACCGGTTTCTGCCATACATTGAGGACCAGATCTTGGAAGCCTTCCTGCTGAATCCAAGAGGGGCTAAATCGGGAGGGGATAGGTCCCAAATTTGTGTCTTTGGAAAGTTCAAGAAGAATTGGTTTATGATCAGAGGCACTGAAGGGAAGGATTTTAGAGACAACATTAAGACCTAAGATTAGAAAGGAGTTTTGGATCAAGAATCTGTTAAGGCGAGCAACTATGTGACCCAATCCAATTCTTTTGTTGGACCAAGTGAATTTGCCACAGGAAGGCTTGATATCATCCAGATCCCATTCCAGAATGATATCTTCGACCCATTCACGGATTGGGTCTCTGACTATTGAACACTCCTTTTTGTCCCCGAGAGAGAGCGTGACATTGAGATCCCCAGCTAAAACAATATTTCCCAACTGATGGGAGTTGAGGGATTCTTTGATAAGGTCCCAACAATTTTTTTTTTCCCGAGAGAAGAACCGGAGCATAAATGTTAAATAAACTCACCTAGTAACTTGAGTCCTTGTGAAGAAGCTGGGTGAGGATCCAATGAGTGCAGGATTCAGTGAGAACTAACTCAAATTTAGAAGCGTCCCATAAGGTGCCTATTCCATCGAAGGCTCCTCTAGCACTGATAGTTACTCCTGCTCCTTTTTTCCAAAATTTCTGGCTAGCGAGGAGGAAGTCTTGTTCCTCCATTTTGATCTTCTGGATTAGCAGGATATCTGGATTTGAAGTGCGAATCAAATCTTTCATTGCGTCTTCTTTAGTTCTGCTCCCTAATCCTCTGCAATTCCAAGAGACGACCTTCATTACTTACTTCTGGGGTTTGTAGAGGCCCCCTTAGAGGGCTTCCCTTGATACCTGACACTTCTTGTGTTTTTTAACATTTTGTCCAATGTTGGTTGAGTGTTGGTTGAGATCCTTGAACCATGTCCTTGTAGGTGGCTGTTTCCCTCCTTTCTTTTTCCGTTTTCCGACTTCTTGTAATAAGTTTTGGGGATGTTTGGGAGATGTCAAATTCGTCCTCCTCTTCTTCCGAGCTTTCAACCTCTTTTCCTGCCTCCTGTGCTTTAGATATATCTCCTGAGTCTTGGAAAGGAGGAAGATCCTTTCCCTCCGGCCTTTTCCCTTCCAGATTGGATTGGCGTTCAACAACGCTTTCGTTAGGGTCCTTTGCTTCATCTTCTAGAACCCCAAGGCCAGAGAACTATTTTCAGTTTCCATCGGGGTTTTCTGAGTCTCCTTGTTCTTACTTGGATTTGCCGAGTTTGGATTAGGGGTTTTACCTTCCCTTCTGGAGGTTGTTTTAGGATTTGGCTTTGGGCACTTGGGTTGCTGCCACCCTTCCCCTTGCTTCTTCTCCTGTTGAGTGGGAAATATTTTTGGACAGTGCTTTTGGAAATGCCCATATTCATGGCAGCCTCTGCACTTGAAAGGCAACTGTTCGTAGTCCAGTTTTTGATAGTACTGCCATTCCCCTACATTTAACTTGATGGCTCTCGGGAGACCGGCTTCAAGATCTTCCATGCAAGTCCGGGCGCAAGAGTACTAGTTTTTGGGATCTACCTTGTCAATATAACGTCCCAGTTCGTTTTTGATTGATTGCAGTGATTCCGGATTCCAGTAGTGAATCGACAGATTGGGTAAACAGACCCAGACCGGGACCGCTTTTGGAACATCCACTGTTGGATCAAAGTATGGCGTCCATCTATTGAGGTACAGGCATTGTGGCCCCATGAAGTATGGCCCGTTTCTAAAGATCAGGTCGCGGTCATCTTTGGAAATGAACTCGAACAATAAAAATCCTCTTCCAACCACATAAGAGGTAATGCTGTTAGAGATAAGGGGTCTCTAGTTTTTTTGGACCCAGTTATCAGTTGATCGCGGGGAGGGCCAGAGCCCAGTGAACTATCCAACCAAAGCCCGATCTGCTAGAGAAACTGCGATACACATATGTTGATCCGGCGGAAGCGCAATTTCTGGGATGTCTAAAGTCTGGGATGTTCATGTTGATTGCCAAAGGTTGGGTAAAGTCCAGTGAGACTTTCTATCATGAAGTTCTGCATGTTAATGGGTCTTTTGGGTGCTCCTTTTGAATTTTATGTGGTTGTAGATGCCCTTGTAAGAGAATGGCTGTAGTTGAGCATTGAATAGCTCATATTTTTTGAGCATTCCTCATCTTGGAACATAGATTAGGCATATTGCAATTTTATGAGATAAACAGAAACTAGGGTATCATTATATATCAATCATGATTAGGTAAACCAATTATATCTCACTTGATGGTAGTTACTTGAAAAAGACAAATGAGAAAAAAGATATGCCTATCAAATGTTCATAATTTTACAATTTTCCGATGAAATGGGGGAGTTATGTCGGTTAGATGACTCCTAGGCTAAGTTTTCTGTGGCAAAAACTTGTTTTGCAAATTGTGAAATGAATAAAACTTCAATACTTTGCACTTTGTGATTCACATTTTTTTTTTCAAATTTGGTCCTAAAACTTCTGCAAGGTAATGATAGTTATTGCAAGAGCCTTTTGAAATTATGCATGTAGGTCAGAAGTTGTGGAGATGAAAATTTTGAATCCAAAGATAGTAGGGTTGTTTAATTGTTTTTCTCGGAGAGATGACATGCTTATGTCTCCTTAAAACTATCTTTTCCTGCATTGTGACCATCATTATTTTGAACATTTAAATAACTTTCTGAATATTTGCATTGTGTTATTAATTGTCTTTGTTTTATTTAATTGGTTTTGATACAAATTTTGGACACAAATCTCCAGCTGTTTTTCCATCTTCAGAAGCAAAGGTTAATCGAGCTTTTACGCAATGGGAAAGTAGAAGAGGCACTTGAGTTTGCTCAGGAGGAACTTGCACCAAGGGGAGAAGAAAATGTAATTAATCCTATCCTATTTTTCCTTGAAGACTCATTATTATTCGAATGATTGCTTTATGAATTCATAGTTCTATTCTGTTCTATTCCATTATTAGGCGTCAATTCTGTATCTACAATTTAACTTGGTGATAATATTCTATGTATTACTGTAGTAGTCTTAAGACCTTTGTTCTTTTTTTTTGGAAAGTACATTTCATAACATTACTGCACATAAGAGAATTACACCATACGATGCACATTAGTAGGGTAGGTTGCAATTATATAGATTACCCCTCCCTACATAAGTGAGGAGTGCTGCCCTAGTCCCAGCATTGAGGGAAGCTACATCCTTTTTGAAAAAATACAATTTTCGCTGAAATATGAACTTCTAGCTTCACTTTTAACTCTGTCATCCCCCTGAAGTGCAAGAGAGAGGAGTCTGTATTCAACATGTTTCTACATAGAAAGGAAATCCCCATCAACTGGATGGTGTATTTGAAGATTTTCCAGGTCCTAACAAGCTGCCAACTAGGTCTGTCTTTGACCTCAAGTTGGCTCTAAGTTTCAACTGTCAAACAAGGGTTTGCTGCTGTTTTATAACAGCAAACTGTTCAGGAACTTCTTTGCTGTTTTGTTACGGTTACATAGGCCTTTTAGGTGTTCTAGCATGTAGTTTTTGTCACCAAGATGTTAGCACATGCATACCATAAAATATGTAACACACCTAGAGATCTTTACTGCTGAAATAATGCTGTTCTAAACACTAGCATACATGAAAATGAACACAGGTATTTTTGGTCAACATGACCCTGGATAAACCCCCTCGGGAAAAACCAGTTTGGAATATGAGTGTATATATGTGGAGAATAGAAGGTGGAATACAACAAGTACATGAAACAAATGAACCCGATACAATAGCAGCTTGTCTCAAGCTGCAACACAAGTCCAAGAGATAGAGATGCGCCCTCCTCACAAGTTGCCCAATCCACTGAAATGAAGCGCCCTAGCTCCTGGAAGCTCTGATGGAGAAACCCTTGCACACAACTCTGAATATGTGAGCTACCTCTCCACTGAAACTGTTCTCAAAGCAATCTGACCACTACAAGACCTCCCTGCTAGCTGTGTGCCCTCCTCCTAGCAAGAACAACCTCCACAAATAAATGAGGGTCTAAGCCTCATGGCTACCTCCATGAAAGGGTGCGCCCAAGCTTTCCTCACCCAATGCTTCCATTCTTATCCTCTTGCCCTTCTCCAAGCTCCTTTGTTGAGCATACAAGTGAGAATGAACCTCTCTTTGCCCTATGCACCCCTCTTAAGGAAACATGAGAAAACCTAAAGTATATGTGGATGAGATCATCTCATCTCATCTCTAATCAAAGGTTGAGATCATTCCAAAAGAATCTCATCTCAAAACCCACTTTACTTAAGTTTCCATAGTTTCTTTTTATGTCCTTCAATTCACCTACAAAGTGAATTAATAGTCATTTTAGGTTAAAATGACCAAATTTCACTTTTGACTTAAATCTCCTAAGTCAAAGTGAAATTAGACATAAAGTACATGGTACATGCTACAAAGTATTTCTCTCTTGTGTTTAGAGGCTCACAAACACAAGGGGACCACTTTCCAAGGTACCCAAATCTCAACCGTATTAAATCATTCTGTCGTACTTTCTAATTATCCACTTTTATCCGTATTCATATTGAAAAGATTGGACTCTAGTGGAACCTTGCAAAGATATATAAAATCTTTGTTTGTGAGCATATGTTAACCTCAGAGAATGATTGACTGCTCTCCAATCCAACCAGCTCCCCAATTCATTATCCCAAAGGTATCCCTAGGTGTGAAAACCTTTCTTAGGTAGCCTCTTACTTTTGCATAGCAAGGAAGTAAACCAATCTGTTAGCTCTTAGAGTGGAAAGTATAAATAGATCTTGCTGCCCAATGTCACTACTCATCGACCCATCCAAGTCCTAATGCAGCTTCCTGGAAACTATTTGCTATGCCTTCAAAATCCTTTTGAAGATCATTGGCCCTGGAATACTGAAAGCAATAACTACTCCCACCACATCACAGATGCCTAAAAGATCCTTTTTGCCATTGACATGGATAACATGCTCAACTTGATGTTGAACAAGAATTCACCAAAGCTCCTTAATAGTACTTACATAAGAAGGAAACAAACCAATATGTTGCATCTTAAAGAGGAAATTCTGAATAGATCTTGCTCCCAAATCCCAACTGTTCAATGACCCGTCAAAGTCCCAATACATTTCTTAAATCCTGCTGCAGAGGGGAAGGAGTAAGAAGGGTAGTGAATGTGCTTTGCTGTGAATATCGTATCAGCTGAATTGTGACAAGATGATGAATCTAATTTTGTTTCAGCTACTCAAAGATCAGTCTGTTGAAAAGATTAATGGTTCAAAAATAAAATATTTTCAGTCTGTCGAGGTTTTGAAATATCTGAGGTTACTCATTCTCCATAATCAGCTGCATTGATGGATAAATTCTGGGCTCGCTAACAAGACATCAACATTAAATGGAGTAAATTGCTCCACCTTCTGCATGACGTGGAGATTTGTAGCAACAACACTGGGTAGAACTTAGGTCTCTCATAATTATAAAACAGTGGGAAAGTCTGCCTCTGGATATTCTTTGCTATGTGAAGGGAAGCCATTTTTAATCCCTATTTTAGCTAGAGATATGAGGTTACAGAGGTACATTTTTGGGTTTATTCTGCTTCTTCTCCAGAACAGTGAAAAGAAGGATGGTTTCATTTTATTGCAAAGACATAATATTTCTCCCTACTATCAAAGTGTTCATCTTCAATGATTGGTTTAACCCTTATACAACAACAGATCTAAATGATTTTTCCAGCTCATTTGATGTCTAACTTTTGATGAGCAAACTCTGAGGTATTAATTCGGCCTAAAAATCCTCTATTGTGGTCTTTATTACAGATCTGAAGATTGTTGGAACTTGGAAAATTAGCATCCGTCAAGTGGGCGAGTACAGGCCTGTAACAACAGCAGAAATGCATTGTAATGTTAGCAGTCAAGTGGCTTAAAAAAGGAACAAGATCAAGGTTCTGGAAACAAAAAATACTTACACACCATACGTATTATCTCCAACAGATCGACCCTCCACCTTCAGATCTAAAATGTGAAACTATGATATTCTTCCCCAGCCAGTTCTTTGTAGCACTAGGATAGAGAACCCAGCATAGCTGTAGATGTATCCTAGCAGTGTTTCTTTACACGAACAATCAGATCAACCTATTTGAAAAGATACCATTATTGGAAATAAAGCTTACAAAAACTTAGCGCTGGATTTGAGCAGATCAGACTTGCTGTCATGTTTGTAAATAAAAGAAGAAAATGGGGCAAACATGTACGCAGCATAACAAAGACACCAATACCAGCAATGGAGGTTTCCAGATAAATAGCTATCTTGACGGCAGCTGTCCCACCATACAAAAGAAATGGATAATACCTTGGTCTTGACAAAGGTTTAGAAGCAATCCATTTCTTTTGGTGTTATATCGTATTGCTGGCTTTGATGTTCTGCTTCTTTCACAATTTCTTCCAGTTGAAAGGCTTGCTTGATGCCTTAGAATGGTTAGAAGATAATTCCCCTGCAGCCATGAAATGTCATCCACAATTTGGCTAGCAATGTGTAACTATGGTATCAACTGGAGGTGGGACACAAAGCAAAGTAGTGGCAGTGGCAATGGCTGAAGGTATAGATGGACCTGGCAATATCCTTTGAACTTGATTTGAATTTATTGTAGGTTGTTCGCCCCTCAACTGTTGTCCCTGACTTATGCCCCTCATAGCTCGAGGTGAATTACTATATATATCAGGCAAAATTGATACTGTTGATGCAATAGTAGTAGCTTTCAGTTGAGGTAAATCCTGAGTAGTATGGCCACATATTAACCCTTAACTAGCAACACATGCATCTTACCCTCGAAAATGGATCCCCTGTTCAGTAGGAAGCTTTTCAAAGGTAGCAGCCTTAGTGACTGAGCCTTCTAAAAACGTAATCATGTTTGGTGTAGCATTGTTTACTATATTTAGGTCAACATTTGTTTGAGAACCTTGCATAATTTCAGAAGCATCCCATTCACACCTTAATATGTTTGATTTGTCCAAATTGCTTTTAATAGATGTCTTTTGGTTTTCTTCATTGTTGTCGACTTATACACACCCGGGAGACGTGGAAAAAATCTTCAATCCACTCGGTGGTCCTTGGGGGCAAGTGAGAGTTAAGGTGCTGTCACCTAATCCTCAACTCCTCCGTCTAGGCCAACTCCTAGCGAAGCCAAGGGGGGTAGTCCCTAACAAATATACTATGGCTTGAACTAAGCTAAGTACAAGAAAATAAATCTAGGAGTTTATTCTTTCATTCAACAATCAACCATAAATTGAAATACACATAAACCAATCATTCATCCATGATATAACATCAAGCATATACTTGCATAAAAAATGATACTCGGGTACGTTTGTTAGATGCAAGTAATATTAAATTTGCTTCAAAGGTGATATCCAATATGTAAAAAAGAAGCCTGTGGCTTTGCTGAGTGTAAAATGAGACCAGTGCCTTAAAGTGAATCGTGGGCAATGTAGTTCGTGTGTTTTATTAAGATAAATTGATTTTGAATTAGTGAAATGGTTTGGGCCTCCTTGGAGGTTAGCTCTTTGTTTAGAAACTTGCGGAGAGATTTACTGAAACCCAATGGTCTCACTAGTAAAACTCACTCAAAGTGCTGGATGTCCAAAACGGGTGGGAAGTCAGGTCCCAAGAGGGCCCGCCTTACTTCGCAGGTCAGTTCAAGGCGTTTTCCCGCACATTAAGATAACTACTTTAGAGATTGTCCTAATTAAACTATCAACCACTGATCAGCACAACGTGTATGAAACTTACTTCCAACAGATCGAGACTAGCTCGCAATTGGAAGGGTCAGGAACTGCACTGAGAGCTGAGGGGAATTTGTTTATTTTAAACTGGAAATAAAATACTGAAATGAAATGTGAGACTAATTACTAATTCACACTGACTAGGCCTCTTTCGAGGAGCTGAGGGGATGGTTTATTTCCAACTTGAAATTGCAAGAAAGTAAAGCTAATCTAGCAATTAGTGTTCTACTTTGCAAAAGGAAATCTAATCTAGATTGATTGCAGTGCTTTGTGATGATTTGAAAAAATTACTTTAGCTTATCTTTAGTTATGAAAATCAAATCTAAGCTAAAATTTGCAAAAAATTGACACCACCACCGTGTTGCCGTCCTAATACACACTTGCTAGTGTGAGCTAAGTCCAACTCACTTAGTGTGTCCTCGGAGACACAACGTCTAAGTTCCAAGTCCACACTGTCACCTTGACTGAAACTTCTTCCTTCTAGGCTTACTCCTAGGGAAGCCAAGGGGGGTAGTCCCTAGTTACTAAGTTAATTTTAAAGTTAATG
>JZKD02S2271951.1:188893-207991 GCA_000966675.3 Picea glauca
TGGTAGTGGCAACTTCTCACCGTCCAATCTGTTTAGGACAAATGAATTCTTTCCAGCTACATCCTGGATAATATAAGGCCCTGCCCATAAGATATCAAACTTGCCGTGGCTTCCTGGCTTCTCTCTTCGTTTGTCCCATAGGAGGACCATATCTCCTGCCTGGAAATCCCTTTGTCTTGAGGATTTATCGAAAGTCCTTTTTATCTTTTCCTGATTTTTTATACTTTGATCAAGGGTTTTTCTTCTGTTTTCATCTAACTCAATTATCTGATCAATCCTGTTTTGATGAAAATCTTCGTCTAAGCCATACTTCTGGACAAACTGATACACTGGAAGTTTGAGGTGAACTGACAAAGTGACATCCAGGCCATAAACCAATTCGAAAGGACTCTTCCCTGTTGAACTCTTCTTAGTGATTCTGTCAGCCCAAAGTGCAAACTTGATCTTATTATTCCATGATCTTTTGTTATCCCCAACGATTTTCTTAAGAATTGTCATCAAGTTCTTGTTGCTAGACTCAACAAGGCCATTACCCTGAGGATAATAATTTGATGAGTGGGATAATATAATGCCGTATTTGAAACAGAATGAGGATAATTCCTTGGAGCTAAAGGCTTTGGCAGTATCAATACTTATTTTTGCTGGCACCCCAAATCTAGTGATAATTCTGTCTTCAAGAAAGTCCATGACCACTTTATCGGTTGTCGACTTGGTGGGTATAGCTTCTACCCACTTAGTGAAATAATCAGTTGGCGTGATTATCCAAGTATAGCCATTACTTGAATTATCTTTGAACTGACCAATAAAATCAAGCCCCCACTGCTGAAAAGGGGCTTCCACCACCACTGGCTGTAATGGTAAGGCTGTTAGCTTCTGCTTTCCAGTAAACAACTGACACTGTTGACAACCCCTAACCATTTTGTGCACATCTGAAAATATAGTAGGCCAATAGTAACCTGCTCTGAGATTTTGTGGGCAGTGGTTTTGGCTGCAAAATGCCCACCACAAAATCCTGAATGAAAATCAACCAAGAGTCTTTTGGACTCAAGCTCATCAACACATCTAAGTATTACCCCATCGGGGTTCCTCCACCCCAATCCATTCTGGATAATACAATACTTAGCTGCCTTTAATCTCAATGCTCTTCTCTTGTGACCAGTCAAGTGACTAGGGCATGTGAGATTAGAAAGGAAGAAAATGATATCACTATACCATTCGTGTTGCTCTAACCTTTGAAGTTCTGGAGATAAAGTTGGCCCAACTTGGCTGTTTTGACAAACTAGGTTCAAAGCTTGTTCATTACCTTCAGTTAGCATTTGAGCTAATCCTTGACCTTTGATTAATTTGGTGGATTTTATCTCTAGATCATACTCTTGTATTTTCGAAACCCACTTTCCTCTGACCCCCAAGTAGTCTTGTTGTTCAAGGATATCTTTTACCGCCGGGTAGGTACATACCCCACAACTTTTGAATATCCTATGTAGACTCGAAAATGCTTAAGGGACTTGACCAAGGCATATGCTTGCTTTTCCATGGTTGTGTAATTAAGTTCTGAATTTTGCAATGCCTTGTTCATGAAAGCAATGGGTTGCTCTTGACTATCATCATTCTTTTGGAGCAACACTCCTGCTATAGTATCCTCAGAAGCAAAGGAGAAGATTTGAAAATCTTTGGCATAGTTTGGACTAATTAGTACAGGAGATTTACCAATTGCATCCTTAATACTTTTGAAAGCTCTTCTTCCTTCTTCTGTCCACTCAAACTTGACATCCTTCTTTAAGAGTCTTTGGATGGGTTTCAAGGTTTCGACCAAATTTGGGATGAACCTTCTTACAAAGTTAATTTGACCAAGGAAGGATTGCAAGGCTTTTTTGGTTTGGGGTAAAGGGACTTGTTGTATGGCTTGCACCCTTTCTGGGTCCATTTTTACTCCATCTTTTGTTATGATATGACTCGACAATTTTCCTTCATCAACTCCTAAGATTGACTTGGCCAGATTTAAGAAGATACCATATTTTTGACATCTTTCGAACACTTGTCTGAGATGACTTATATGATCATATCTTTCTTTTGAAAACATGGTTAAATCATCCTGGTATATCTCAATGATCTTGCCCATCAATTCGTGGCCCCTGCATTTAATAATCCAAAGGGCATTTTAGGGTACTCTAAGGTACCCCATGGTGTGGTGAAAGTTGTCTTATTTTGATCCTCTTTCCTCACCAACACTTGATTGTATCCGGAGAAACCATCTAACATAGACATTATTTTTGACCCAGTAACTCTTTGCAATAGAGTTTCCATGTTGGGCAAGGGGTAATTATCCTTAATGCATGCAGGATTCAGATTTCTAAAATCTATACATAGCCTTATTCCCCCATTTTTCTTTCTAACTACTACCAAGTTAGAACACCATGTAGAGTGCCTTGTTGGGGCAATGATGCTAGCATCTAACATCTTTTTGAGCTCTGCTTGAATCAAAGGTGCCAACTTAGGATTTATTCGCCTAAGTTTTTGCTGGAAAGGTTTTGTGTCTTCTTTGAGTGGGATAGTATGTTGAAATACATCATCTTTATAAACTTTGAGTTTGTCATATGTAAAAGCAAATACATCCCTATACTCACTGACAAGATTTATTAATTGTTTTCTTTCTTTTTCTGAAGTACCCTTTTCGATTTTTATGAGTCTTGGGGTTTCTTCTGTCCCAATGTTTACTTCTATATAGCTGCTAAGTCTTATTACTTACTTTTTCTTCTTGTGCATGTCATACCTGTCAAAGATCTTTTCTAAAGCAGTTATTCCCCTAGCGGCTGGATTCCTTAATGAGTCATCCTCCTTAGGATAATCTTTTCCTTCTTCTTTATAACTAACCTTGAAATCTGAGAATTCTTGAACATTATGAATGGATCTTAGGATTTGTTTGTCATCTCTGAATACTTGCCAATGATCAACATTATCTGGAACTGAAGGTCTAAAGATTATTTCCAATTTTCCTTCTCCTCTGATTAAATCTTCCGACGGTTGGAGGGTTGAAGCTGCAACTGCCAAACTGTCGGCTAGACTGTTTTGATCCCTAGGTACTGAAATGATATCCATAGCGTCAAACATTTCTATGGTATCCCAAATTGCATTTCTGTATCTCCTTAATCTTTCACTTTTGCATGCAAATTTATTTTTAACCTGGAGGATGACTAAGTCTGAGCCACCCTTGACATTTATTATTTTTATTCCCATATCTTTTGCAATTTCTAATCCTAGTAGAAGTGCTTCATACTCGGCCACATTATTTGTTGCATCAAATTCTAATCTAGATGCAAAATTGTAAGACTTTCCTGTTGGTGAAATTAGGACAATCCTAGCCCCTTTTCCTGATCTTGAATGTGCACCATCAAAGTTCATCTTTCAAGCCTTATCACTTTCCTTTTCATCCTTAAACTTTTCTTCAGCTGGTGCTAGGAAGTTTGAACAAAGAGAGAAATTACCCATGTCAGATGTTTGGCATAAGAACTCATTAAATTGCTCTTTAGGGTCTTCTATATGGTACTTCCTCTCTGTTTCTCTAAAGAGTCTGAAATGTTCTGTTGATGGAGGAGGGTATGGGATAGTTGCAAAGGATAAATCCATATTTATGCAACCACCCATGTGAGCTCCCCACTTTCTTGAGAGAAGCATGCCCCAAGCATCTGACACATCAATTACAAGCACATCCATTTTAAAAGCAAAATCTGGGTGGAAAGCTAGCTTAGTCGACAGATCTATGATAATCCCAAGGGTTTCAACTTCCTTGGAATCCATGGCACATATGTTTTGATAGTGCCTTGTAACATTAAGGCCTAACCTTAGCATGATTTCCTTAGTAATGATGTTGGATGAAGCTCCTGAATTGTACATACAGTTATGTAACCATTGGTCATTTATTTCTAGAGACACAAAGAAAGGGGGATTCTCTTCCTTGGTTCTATCTCTGCTGGTTAAAACCACTGGTGGGTCTCTGTGTTGTTCCTTTTCCTTTTCTTGATTCTTATCAACCTCTTGATTTTTTAAAACCTTTTGACTATCAGGAACATTTATTGCTTTGAGTAATTTTTCCTTTTGTGAAGGGATTTTCAGAAGGTCTGATACTGGAACCAATATTTTAGCATTCGAAATCCAACTACCTAAATCAATAGATAGATCAGTAATTGGAAGGGGAGTAGTTACCTTGGGAAAATTTGTTTGAGATTTGCTTGTAGCTTCTCTCCCTTTCCTCTGGTAAACAATTCCCTTATGTCTGGCCATCTCTAGAATCTGCTCATTTGTGGGCTTGTGTCCATAAAGCTTGGTGACATTATCATACTCTTCAACCACTTCTTTTGACTGTTCACACCTTTCTTGCATTTGGAGCCAATGATCCATTGATAATGGGTGAGTTTCTCCAAAATTGTTTATGTGGTTAGAGCTTCTTGAATGCCCCACAAAGTTGTTTGTTGGAGGGAGGCCATGTTCATTTATTTGGCAAAATACTGGACAAGTGGACTCTTCATGAAAGTCCTCACATGCTCTACAAAAGGGTGGTATGTCCTCATTTACCACATTATTAGATTCTAATTGATTAGGTGGCCTTTGTTCCTATTGAGGAGTTTTCTTTTGCCATCTTTCATTACCAGGCCTCGGTTGGAATCTGTTATTCTGGTTTTGGGACCTCTCCATGGCTATCAACCTATTCTGCAATGCACTATAAGTTGGGTAGCATGAGTGGCTTCCATTCTTTTAACCATCTCTGTTATGGCCTTTAAAGGGTCATAGGATGGATCCTTATTATCCGGAACTGCTGCTTTTTCTTTAGGATCTAACTGTTTTGAAGAATTGCCTTTTGTGAATCCTAGAAGGTTCGACTTTCCTGATGCTTGCATATTTTTGTCAATCTTGATAGCGGTTTCTTGAGCCTTTTTGAGGTCGGTGGATTCTTTGCTCTTAGTTGATATCTCATTTCACCACTGAATGCCTCAATGTAGTAGATCAAGATAGCACTCTCAGGAGGTTTGATGTCTTGGTGCATGCTCGAAACTAGTTCATTGAACCTTTTGTTGAACTCATCCATGGTTTCATTTTTATTTTTCTTCATTGTGTTCATTAGTACACACATCTATCATTGTTGAATATTGTAGATACTTGGTTTTCCTCCTCATTCATCATGCTTAAGAGGTTGAGAGAGGTCAAGACCGCTCTTGGGTATATGGTTATTTCAGAGTTTTTGTCTTTCTGGAGAAAGACGGATTAAGCTTCTTCAAAAAAGGCCAAGGATACATTGTTAGATGATGGTTGGTGGGAGAGGGTAGATATTACCATTAAGATCATGGACCCTATCATCTCTTTGTTGTGGTTTTCAGACATCGACTAGCCCATACTAGGAGAGGTTTGTGAGGGGTGGGATTCCATCATTGAGTTCATGAAGATTGTTGTTTTATAGAATGAGTGCCTTGAGTATGAGACATCAACAGACACCTTATTCACCACCATACAAGATGTTCTTATCAGCAGGTGGGATAAGAAATGCACACCTTTGCATTGCTTGGCTCACTCATTGAATCCCAAATACTATAGTAATGATTGGCTCAATGGTGGGCCTTCACGGAGATTCCCTCCTCACATGGATGATGAGATTTCATAGTGGAGGAAGGATACATTTAGATGGAAATATCAGGATAGAGCATCCCTTGATGAGATGGAGGAGAGCTTCGTAGAGTTTTCCACTAGCACTGGGAGATTTGGAGGCTATGATGTGCTCAGAGATAGGGGGGCTAGAAATCCCTATGTTTGGTGGGAAATTCATGGGGAAGCAAGCCCTTTTCTACTACAGTTATCCATGGAGGAGAGCTTCGTAGAGTTTTCCACTAGCACTGGGAGATTTGGAGGTTATGATGTGCTCAGAGATAGGGGGGCTAGAAATCCCTATGTTTGGTGGGAAACTCATGGGGAAGCAAGCCCTTTTCTACTACAGTTATCCATGAGGCTTCTCTCTCAGGTTACATCATTCTCTTGTTGCGAGAGGAATTGGAGCACATATGGGAATTTGTGCAGTTTGAAGAAGAGCAGGCTTGAGCAATCTAGGGCATAAATAATGGTGTATGTGCACACCAACCTCCATCTTATTTATAGGAAAAGGGAGGAGTGGTTGAAGGGAAAGACAAAGATGTGGGATGTGTTTCTTGATGATATGATTTTGGACAACAGTCTTGAGTTGGCATTAGCCAACTTGTATCTTAATGAACTAGTGCTAGAGCCAATCACTTTTGATGATGATGATCCTCTTGAGGGGTCATCCTCCACACCAGCAGATGCACGGATTGGATTGGTCCTTGGATATAAAGGAGGATGGGGGAGAGAGTGGTGGAAGTGATGCTAATTTTGATGATTATGACATGGAAGACTACTCATGAGCTATGTGATTCTTCCATCTACGTTTCCATTGTCTACCCTATTTTGTATTTTCCATTGGCATTCCCACCTATAGTATCAATGACTTAGTATCTATGTAATACATATTGATCTTGATGAGTTAATGAGAAAACTGTAGCTTATGGTTCTAATTTCTTGTATGTTTGTCATTTGATCATCATTGATGTAGTACTAGTATGTTGTAACTAGTTGTATGATTGAATTTGTATCATGTAAACATTGTAGTTTCTAACAAAATTTGAATCTTTACATCAATATTTCATTTTTGTATGTGTAATTTGTAATTTTTTTAATATATATATATATATATATATATATATATATATAAACCGTGTCCTCCATGATCTGTTTCCAGGGTCACCGTGTCTCATGTTGGACACTCGTATTTCCGTGTCCTCATGTCTGTGTCCGGTGTCCTTGTGTCCGGGTTAGAATGGGTTTTATATATAGTGTGGTTAAGAAGTCAGTTCAATGAGTTATTTATGGGATTTATAGTCATGTCAATGATAATGTCTATGGATTCTGGATAGTTGAAATTTCATAGTACTTTCTGTGGAATAGTCTTTCTTATTCAAGTGGTGTTGTCATGTTGTGGAAGAAAGAGTTACTTATTCGTGTTATCTTTCTTGGTAATTGAAAGGAAACATATTTTTGTTCGTCCTACCTAATTGCCTCCTACTGCATGATCCTTGTAAAAATCGACCAATCGTATTGTTATCTTTATAAACTACTGTTACAACTATAAGTTAACTGAAAGTGATTTCTTGCATTTGAAAGAGTTTAGCATGAGTGATGACCTTGTTTGGAATGAAAATGTTCTAAATTCCGATCAGATGTATTTTTTGGCAAATCACGTAGAAAACAGTTGCAATATAATACATTGAAAACTTGAGTGTGGTTTTGTAGTTCCATTATCACGTTGCTACAATTTACAGTCTCTTTTCTTATAGGAAGTCCTCAATCAACATAAATGCAGTTATGTAGAGAAAAAATGGTGCACAGCTTAGTGATTTTTAATTTTCAATTATGCGTTATTCAATGTGACAGAAGTCCCAATATTCTGATTTTGATAAATGCTATTCATTGAGACTATGTTTGGCCTGGTAGCTTCTTGCTTTGCAGCATCCTTTAGGTCTCAAATGGTATGTTGAATTTTTTGTTTGGAATCCCCAAGGCTATTGACGGAGCCATGGGATCCAACTGGTGCGATAAATTGTTAATAGCATATACTCAGTCTCTCTATTCTGTACTCTACACGTGCATAAGGGAAAAAGTATGAAAGCTTTATATAGAGCGATGGAAGCCAAATGATTTGGTTGGAGTTAGTTATGCAATTTTGCAGTTTTATGCCTTGTTTGCAAGTGCTATCAATGGAATCACTTTTGCTGAAATCTCTGTCGTATGTTGTCAAGGCACCACTAGCAACTTCTGTCACAGCTTCAGCTGCAGCCTTACATCATTCACTGTCTCCATTTGGTGGACCTATTTCACATTCTTCAGGTAATCCATTACAGGGTCAGATGCGCCTTCAGTTGCATTCAATACCACTTTCTTCAGCAGTTGGTTCTCAGATCAGGACTCCAACCAAAAAACCCCTAATTGGACAGAAAGAGCCTTACGAGGTTGCTGGTCCTTCAACGCAACTTCCAAGGTCAATATTTCAGTGTCACTGGGTGTTATTTGTCACTCTGTTCTAGGCCATACTTAAGATTCTATTATATTATTTCTGGATTTACTCATGATGCATGCACTTATTAAATCCATTTAATTCTCAAACTTAAAGAACAGTGTCTCTTCTCGTGTTTTGTCTTTTCAAAGGTTTACGTTTTATTCTATATAATGATTGTCTATTCTATTACATGCAGCAAAAAACAGAAGACATCTGGGGGTTTTCTAGATCAAAGCATTGACCAACTAAATGATGTTACTGCTGTCAGTGGAGTCAACCTAAGGGTAATGTTTAGTTCTCAAAAACAGATGATATGAATTTTGCATTGGTTAGATTGCTTTAATGTCCTCACGAAATATCAGAAAGCTTGATGTCTAGCTTAAATACACTGTACATGTCAAAATGTCTTGAATTTGACAATACTCTGGTTTCTCTGCTCTGGTCCAGGAAGAGGAGGAACAGTTATTTCCTGGGCCGAAAGAAGAAAGTCATACAACTGAAGCAATGAGAAGGATTGTGCAAGAGGAGGATAGAATGTTCTTACAAAAGGGACCATTGCGTGCCAAATTAGCTGGAATCAGTTACATTTCTCCCTATCTTTCTCCTGATACATATCTCTCAATGAATGTAGCCTCATTCATGGAAATATTCTTAGATCCGTCTGTTCTTAAATTAAAAGATGTTTTAGCACATTCCAAATAATCTTCATTATCTATGGCAGTGGCAAAATGTGGTATAAAAAATGTAACCAGTGACGCTGAGCGCTGCTTATCACTGGTAAGAAATTCTTTTTGAACTTTTTTGTGGTGCAGGCTTATTACATGCTATTTTATTTTTGATGCATATATCAGTTTTGCAGTGCGTTGAAGAACGTTTACGAACCATGGTGGTCCACTTGATCAGACTTTCTAAACAGGTGATTTCCTTGGATCAGTCCTTAGTTCGGAATTTTTACTTAAATCCCTATGCTTCTTAATTGTGTTTGGATTTTCACAGCGAGTTGATCTTGAGAAGGTCAGCCACAAAGTTACCATTACAGCAGATGTAGGACGTAAAATTCAACTAATGAATAAAAAAGAAAAGGAGGATTGGGAGAAGAAACAAGCTGATGAGGCAGAAAAACTCCGAAAACTGAATGAGGTAAGTGCCTTCATGTTCATGAGTAGCGCAGAGAACTGTTGATTCTTATGTCAGATATTTCCTTTTATCTTCTAAATTCTAATCTATTCGTACCTTTCCTTCTTGTATGCATCTCTTCATGTGTTTCTCATGTCTATGAAAAAGTGTCAAGTCTTTGTCTGCCACTTTTGGGGCAGAAAAGATTGATGTTCTGAGTTTATTGTTGCAGAATCAGAGGAAGACTATTGGGAATTATTGTATTTTGAGCTGATTTGACAATTTATATTATATATCCCTTGACTTCGCTGATCTTAAGAAATTAGTTGCAGATCTGAATAAAACAGCGAAGTTTGTTGCAGGTTTGAGGCACTTTGTCCTAATCATTTAAAGTTCCAGCTTCAAAACCTTTAGGGAGCCCCCCTCAGGTTAGCGAGAACCAATCCAGAAGCGAGAGAGAGTGTGATTCAGTGACAGGGTACACCCCCTAGTGTTTATCCGAACACCTTGGGTTACACTGTCCAAGGTTTTCTCAGGGTGATAACAATACCTAATCTTTTAATGACTACATTCTATTAACACATGATTACACCAGTTTAAAATACTCTTACCATGTGTAAAGTATGCCTAAGTATTAACTATGTCCATTATATCTAACATCTTTTTCAATAACCACCTCAGAATTTTTGAATTCAGCAGAAGCATCAGACTTTTGTTCCTGAAAATATACCCACGTCTTCCTGAAAAGGTGATCAAATAAAAATAAGAAATACTTGGCACTAGAAATGGAGATTGTCCTCATTACACCATGGATATATAGGGGAATCACCTTACCCTGCAGTCTTCCCTTTTGGAGTGCCAATCGATATCGTTTTCATATTCAGAAAGCTTCACAAATATCCTCCACCTCCTAGATTTTTGGTAAGCCAAACAGCAGTTTTCCTTGTGAATAAGGAATGATATTGAAGACACAAATGACCATACCTTTGATGTCTAAGTCTAATGAACATAGTGACCAACTTGACGAGAATCCTTAAAAGTTCTTGTTTTTTTATAGGTCGCATTTAGTGACTATTTTTACCCCAGTTTAGAAAACTAGTGCTATAGGTAGCAGCCTTTTTTTGGGGAGGGTTAAAATTACCACCTTTTGCAACCATGGCTAACAACAACACTGTTTTTTATTTTCGAGGTTAAAACTATAGTTCCTTGAAACTTTCAGACTTGACAACCTGTACCATTGCAACAAGAACCTTAAAATTGATGCCCTAGACTGAAAAGTGGTGCTTCCAGTAGCAACTCCATTTTTTTCAAGGGATAAAATTACAAGGTTTTTGAAATCATGGCTTTGACAATTGGTATTGTTATCGCACAAGTTGTAGGTTGGGCAAAGCCCGACCCAACCACGAAATGGCGGCAACTAAGAGGTCACCTACCCATTGTCACCTTAGGCAGGTGTCCCCGTCACTTTAGAGGTGAGGTAGTCACCTCAAGGGGGGAATCCCAATGACCCTAGGGGGAATGAGATGGAGAAAGATGAAGATGGAGAAAGATGAAGATGGAGATAAAGTCCCTAAAGGTGAATTCTAAGTGGTATGAAGGTCTTGGAAATGAGTCTTGGAAGGTCCAAGGGTTGCCAAGTATGTTGAGTAACCTACAAATGGTGAAGTACCTGCCCGAGACACAAGAAAAACAAGCATATATCGTAATATAATCAATTGGACAAGCAAGTTAAGCTTTCTGTCCCTAATAGCAGCTGTTAGTAACAATGTATATCAGCAATGAAATGGCACCATAATCTGCAAGATAAATGCTAGAAATCGAGTGAAAGATACAAGAGAAATGACTAGCTAAATACTAGCAAGACTCAAGATTAAAGACCAAGATACTAGCATGAAAAGACAAGGCTGTTGTAAACACTTTCTGCAGCAAATAATATCAGCCTTATGGCTGTAACAATCAATGTATTACAGAAAGAAAATCAGCCACCAAAAATCCTCCAAACTTTGCCAAAAAGTGCGCTAGAACAAGTAAGACAAGTGTGCAAACTTTGGGCAATTTCCAGTGGTTGATTAGAGAGTTATTCAAGCAATAAGATTAGGGTTTCTGCAGCCCTAATGGCTGAAGATGCAAATTTGTAACAACAGCAAGAACTATCCCTTTGATGGGGACTCCCTAGTGGATGTGAGGTGCTCTAAGCACAAGGAACACAATCCAAGTTGCAAAAAGTAAATATGATAAGAAATTATGTTTCCCAATGGAATATTTTGTTTCTCCAATGCAAGATTAGTGCCTTTAGTTATGGGTTAATGGGGTCAAAAAGAAAGAGCTAGGATTACTAAACCCTTGGAGCTGTAAATCCTCTTACTTCCTGTTATCGTGCAGTTTGTAGGAAGGATAAAAGGCTTGAGGCTTGAAGGTCAAACTGGTGTAATAGGAACCAATCCCACCCAATGTCACCACGATGAGAAGGTTCTTTCTCTTTAGGGAGGTTAGGCCTAGGGGAGACGTCCCCAGTGACCTGGGGCTTTGAGGAGGCAAAAGGATAATAAGACAAGGATAAGTTTCTCCCCTCACAAGTCACCACCAAACAGATAGTCCCGGCTAGACAGCCAATAAAAAAGTAAAAAAGACACCCAAAGAAGTACACCTGCCTGGAACAAAGTAACAACAAATTGATATACGCAAGCTAGTTCAATGGGTTAGTACTTCATATAATTAGATGACTATCTGATAAACATATAAGCAATTTAGCAATAAATATTGACGAAGTCAATTTTTATAAATAGCAATGAAAATTGTCACTTCACCAATAAATACTCACCACTTGGTGAGGTCAGAAATTTGTGCCCTCTTTAGGGTTTTGGCTGAAATTTTGAGGCGCACCTGTTGAAGGAGACTTTTTATTGGCATTTTGGCATTTATCTTGGTGGAAGGTGTTACAACTAGGGTTTGCTACTTGATTTCTTGGTTGAATGTAAGTAAATTTCTGCAAAACTTCTTAATTGAATGGTTGTAGTTTTATTTCTCTTGCATTTATGGTTATAATTTGCTAATTAGAACCCTAGGGGACAAGCACACATAGAAGGTCCTTGTCTCATGTCCCTATCAAGATTTTTAGCCATTTCATTTGCTGAAGATAGAGCCTTGCCTTAGCAACACTCTACTTTTAGCCCTTGCTGAAGAGGATCGAGCCTTGCCTTAGCAACACTCGAATCCATCTTCTCCTATGCTAGTCGTTTTACTTTTCTGAAGCTAAAAAGGAGAAAACGTATCAAGTCCTAGTTCCCCTACACCTTGATGAGCTGATTTTCCCTAAGGTTTGCTTGGTGAAGCCTTGCCATAGCAACACGTTACCTGCAAAACCTCTTGTCTTAAGTTTTATGCAACCTTTTGAGCTAGCCATTTTTTCCATTGAGCTAAGGAAGGAGGAGAGAGCACTGAGGCCTAGTTCCCCTACACCAAAGTGAGCCTCTCTCCTTTAGGGTTTTGTCCTTGAGGCTTTGCCATAGCAACACTTCAAGGCTTGACCCTCCCATCCTTAGTTTACTATCTTCTTTTCCTTCAGCTTCTGCGTCCTCCTTTTGACTCCATTTACCCTAGAAACACACTGATCTAAGACCTAGCGTGTGAGTAATATGATAAAAAACAACTCTCAATACTTTGAATAAAACCCTAACTATTATAACCCTAGCCTAAAACTAACCCTACTAACTAAATGCTGCCGTCATCTCTTGCTATTAACATCATTGTGCAACTATCGTCCTACTTGTGAGCAATTGAATGGTTATTTAAGGGCATTACTAGAATGAAGTGTTGATTGTTACATTGAATGCCATGTTTTCCTAGCATTTATTGAAGAAGTGACATTGTGTATCATTGCTATTTTATAAACATTGACTTCGTCAATATTTATTATCCAATTGCTTATATATATCAGATAGTCATTGATTATATGAAGTACTAACCAAGTGAGTAAGCTTGCATATATCTATTTCTTGTTGCTTTGTCTCGGGCAGGTGCATCTCTATTTTTGGTTATACTTCTCTTTATTGGTTGTTAGCCGGACTATTTGCTCGGTGGTGACTTGTGAGGGGGGAAATTTACCTTTGTCTTAAAATCCTTTGCCTTCTCAAAACCCCAGGTCATCGGGGACGTCTCCCCTGGGCCTTATCTCCCTAAACAAAAAGAACCATCCTATCGAGGTGACATTGGGTGGGATTGGTTCCAGTTACGCCAGTTTGCCTCTTCACATCTACCTTTTATCCTTACAACAAACTGCGCGATAACACGGTTGATTGGCTATTCAGATTCAGATTGGGCAGGATGTGTCAGTGACAGGAAGAGTACATCAGGTTGTTGCTTTGGATTGGGCTCAGCCAGCAGTGGTGTCTTGGTTCAGTTGGAAGCAAAAGTCAGTGGCTTTGAGTTCTGTTGAGGCTGAGTACATGGCAGCCAATCAGGCTAGTTGTGAGGCCATTTGGCTTCGCAAGTTGCTAGTTGGATTATTTGGTGTGGAGATGAGACCCACGATGATCTACTGTGACAATTAGAGTTGCATTAAGCTCTCTGAGAATCCAGTTTTCCATGACAGGTCTAAACACATTGAGATTATATATCACTTCATCCGGGACCATGTTCAGAGAGGAGTAGTTGAGCTATAATATGTTTCCACCGATGAGCAGATGGCGGACATCCTCACAAAAGCTTTGGGGAAAGGAAAGTTTGTGCCTTTCAGAGATAAGCTTGGGGTGGCGAGGAAAACTTTCCTCGGTAAGAGGGAGTGTTAAATTAATTAAATAAAAGTGCAAAGGACAAGTGTTTCTCATCACCTAGGCACCTAGGGGTGAGAAAGTGTCCAAAAGAGGTCTCTAGAAATTAATTTTATGAGAGATAAAATTAAATGTGACTTTTGGAATTTTGTGAGGGAAAATGAAAAGTCATGACTCTTCAGTTTCCTCCACCAAGTCTACTTAGAGACTAAGGTGCCCTCATTCATTCATTCTTAGAGTTTGAGAGAGAAAGAGCTTGAGAGAGTTGATCTGGGAGAGAGACCACATGAGCAGATTGTGGCACAAATTCCAAGGTAGTTTTTGAGCACAGAAATCGAGGCAAAGTACAGTGCAGTAGTGAGATTGTATTGTACAGATTTATGAGTACAAAAATCGAGGCAAAGTACAACAACAGTGAGACCATATTGTATGGATTTCTGGGCACAGAAATCGAGCAGCAGTTTTGGCACTATTTTCTATGCCGAGTTTATGCACGGAAAACGAGATAAGTGTGTGTATTAATTACCGAAGATGACTGTTGTAAATATCTCTCATTTCTCTAAATAATAAAAGCCTCCCCTCTCTCATTGGTTTTCCCCTTTGTGGGTTTTACCAGGGTTTGAATTTGTAGACCAAATCTTTGTGTTGAATTTTCTGTGTGTGATATTTATTTTTGGTTAAAGTGTTGTAGTAGACTTCTTGTGTTTCAGTTCTGAGAATTTAATTTCATGCTTACTAATTTGTAGCAGTAAATGTGCAATGTGGGTTGGACATTTAACTATGTGTCTCAGTGAGACTTGAAACTGGGTTGGGGTCTGAAAGTTTTACACAATTGTGCAACAACAGATTATTTACCATCAAGGAAACAAAGAAAGGAGGATGATCTTTCCTAGTCCAATCCATACTATGCAATATGATTGGTACATCCTCATTATACTCTTTGGGATTATTTATAATCTTCTTCTTGAACTTCTCCAAGTTCCTTCCTGTAGGATCCTCAATAGCTTTTAGTAGTCTATCCTTCTGTGAGGGGATTTTTATAAGTTCTGACATAGGAACTAAGACTTTTGCATGCTTTATCCAACTACCCAGGTCAACATCTAAATATGTAGCTGGAGGAGTATTTGTCATGGAAGATTCTTATAACTCTTAACTACATGATCATTCCCTTTCCTCTGATAAGTTACTCCTTTAAACTTAGCCATTTCCAAGATTTGTTCAGGAGTAGGTTTCTCACCATATAGCTTGGTAACATTGTCAGTTTCCTTAAATTGTTTCCATTTCTCTTTTGAAATAGGGTGACGTTTGTTCACATTGTTAATATAGTCTGAACGTCTTGAATGGCTAGCATAATTGTTCGTCTCTGGAAGTCCTTGCTCATTGATTTGACAAAAAACCGGGCAAGTTGATTCCTCATGGAAATCTTCACAAGCTCTACAATAGGGGGGAGCCTCATGATTTACCATGTTTGTTGCTTCCAACTGATTAGGAGGTCTATGATCACGTGGAGGTCTGCTTTTCTGCCATTCTTGTCTTCCATTTCCCCTAGGGGGGAAACGGTTAGATTGTGATCTTTCCATAGCAATTAATCTGTTTTGCATGGCGTTTAACTGGGATGCATGATTTGCCTCCATGGATTTTATTACCTCAGTTAACTCTTTTAAAGGGTCTATTGAAGAATATTTTTCTGTTGAAACAATTTTATCCTTTAACTCTGCCTGTTTAGAGGTAGATGAAATTCCTCAAGTAAACCCAAACATATTTGACTTTCTTGAAGCTTGCATGTTTCTATCAATCTTAATTGCAGCCTCTTGTGCAAGCTTCATAGTTGTTGGATCTTTATCTTTGAGTTGATATCTCAACTCATTGCCAAAGGCTTCAATATAATAGATGAGAATTGAAGCAGCGGGAGGTTTAATGTCTGTATGAAGACTATTGACCAGATCATCAAATTTCTTGTTAAACTCCTCCATGGTTTCATTCTCCTTTTTCTTAATTGTATGAAGCTCTGCCAACAAATGCCAATGCTCTTTCTTATCACCCCACCTTTCTGAACTTGTAATCATCCTGCCCAACGAACCAATCAAAAGCATCCTCTTCCAATGACAAGGCAAAAAGCCTCATCTTCACATTAGTGTGGTCGTGTGCATTTCCCATGCACCATTTCCCGATACACAGTTGAAAGGCTTTTATGTGTTTTTTAGCAGTTACTGCATTATTGCCTTGAAAAGTCGGTAGTTTTTGAATTGCTTTCTCAGGTATGTCATGAGGATATCCTTCATCTGATGAAAGTCTATTGGGGAAAACAAGTTATCCATTATATCTACTTCTACTTCAAAAAATAAAGAGTGAATATCAGAAAGAGATTTAGATCCAAGATTATCAAGGATTCGATGAGAATTAAGCTTGGTCAATCTCCTTCGGTAAACCTTTTCAGGCTCAAGAATGAGATTAAGCAGAACGTTTGAATTCTTTATCGTAAAATGCCTTATAGAATTAAATGACAGTGGAGTCGCCAGATGGATCTAGTCAATTTCTAAAGTTCACTAGGATGCATCAAACAAAGCATAAAAAGAAGGAAAACAAATCAATTGTCGTGTTCTAGGTACAAAAGATTTGTCCCCGACAACAGCGCCAAAATGTTGCCGCCTAATTTGCACCTCGGGTTAGCGTGGAGAAATCTTAATCCACTGGGTGCAACCTTGGGGGCAAGTTTCAAGTTGAGATACTGTCATCTCTACTCTCAACTTCTTCGTCTAGGCCAACTTCTAGCAAAGCCAAGGGGGGTAGTCCCTAAGAAAATAATCTAAGGCTTTTAATCTAAGAATGATAAAAGCAACTTCAGGAGTTAATATGATGAAACAAGATTTATAACAACAACATATGACTCAAATATAATTAAAGGATACACCCTGTCAATACATGCAAAGAGTCATTCACATTTATAACATACTCCAAATATAGATGATTTGAATAGTAAATGCTTTGAAGTAAAATAATCCAATTAGATAGATGAAAGTAAAGACCAGTGCAGGAAAAGTAAATGTGATGTTTTGAATATGTTGCGTTTATTTTATCTTGAGTATTTTATTATTTCTAGAAGAACAATATATTAGTTTGGGATAAAAGTGAAGTGGGAATTAAAGTCGGGGTCCCCACTCTTTTTGTGCAAAAGTGTTTATGTGGCCTATCTTAGTTGCTAATCTTGGGTTCTTATAGACTTGCCGACCAGGTGTGCCATAGGTCCAACGGGGAGAGAACCTAGATCTTAAAGTTTCCCCCTGACTTAACAGACTCCACCCAGGGTAGAGGTCTTAGACATTAACACAATAAGATAGATTTTCCTAATTAAAACTAGCATATGTCAACTACTCCCTTTCTGATCCCCAATGACCACTCTGCGTAGTCACAATGGGAAGAGCATACTAGGGTTTATAGCCAACTGGTTTATTTCCAATATATAACAAAAAAAACTATTCTCGCAATTAGTGTTCTAGATGGATGATACATGCAAGGTGGATCTAAGCTAGAACTTAAAAAAAACAACTACTCTAAATTGTGGTTTATTTTATCAGTAAGTTAGGTGATGTGAGTTCTTTTTATCATTTTTAAGAGTTAGAAAATCTTAAGCAAAAATCTGAAAGTAATCACAGCAAGAGAAAAGACATCACCGGTCCCCCTACAGGGATAAGGCAAGGCAATGTGTAGCCTATGCCGCTTTATTGAAATGATTACAACTCTTTTTTTTGTGAGAATGCACATTGATCCTTTATGGTTCAGGATCAATGGCTTACAAGTTTTCAACAAATTTTCTCAAGGCAAGAAGGTGCCCAACTGCTTCAAGGGTTTTTGAGTAAGGTTAAATCTTCAAAAATTCGCTAGAATCTCCCCTTGTACCTATTACTTCTGCGTAAAAACAACAAACAATTAGTCCTACAAGATGCCCTAAAACACTTTCAAAGTGTTTTGGAACATCCCTAACAAATAATTTTTTTTTAAGTAAAAATTATGGCAAACCAATAGAAAAGGAACTAAGGAGAGGAAGCTAAAAAGATAACCCCCTTAGAATCTTTCTTTGCCGATATTAAATCAGCAAAACAATGGCACTTACAACTTGTCAAATATTAAGTTAATGACCCAGTAAAATTGCACAACTTCTAACCCACTGATTTTACTTTGAAATACCAGTTAAAAGCGAACAAATTTGAAGTAGATCTAGCTAAAAATGAATTCGTTTTATAATAATAATCTAGATCTAAATCTTACTTATGCATGCAAGCTATTTAACTTTAGATTTGAATTTGAAATACCAAAAAACCTATTACATGCAAGAAAGGTAACCAAGAGAAAGATTTTATAAGAAGTTATGAAAAGGAGAGAAGAATAATGCTTGTTGTCTTGGAATGTATTGGGCAATGGAGTCTTCGTTAGAGGAAAGCAGAGGGAAAGTGATCTTCTCAAAGCTCTTTGAAGATGGGAGGAAGCTCACTTGCTTCAACCTATCCTTCAAATGATGTAAACCTGCAATGCTAAGACAAATCTTTCAACAAAAGAGTTAAAAGCATGGTGTTTCATATATTAGAAAGACATGAAGAGCATGACATTAAGCTAAATAAACATGCATCTCACAACTATCTAACATACATAAACTAATAGAAATATCAAGCAAGCTTAGCTTTTCTATTCCTATCCTACAAGGAGATGGCTCCAAACATAGGCCAATAATAACAATTTACAATGCAAAATAAGCTAAATACAAGTATACCTCATACACAATTGATCACCATGAATCCACACATGAGAGCTCTACACCACAATAGCCTCCAAATTCTTTTTTATTCCAATAGAAGATAGATCGATTACAATTTATCGCAAGCGAACTCTTAGCAAAATTCCAACTCTCTTACAAGAGTTAGGTCGCATCTATTAAATAGCCAAGTGAGTTGTTAGGGTTTCCTTAATGAGAAGGCGATGTTAAATTTTTTAATTAAAATAAAGTACCAAGGCAAGTGTTTCTCTTCCCTAGGGGCCTAAGGGGGAGAAAGTGCCTAATGTGGGTCCTAGTCATTTAATTTGTGAGATGCAAATTAAAAGGTGACTTTATGA
>JZKD02S2271951.1:239708-254292 GCA_000966675.3 Picea glauca
AAATGTTGTGTCTCTTGTGAATGTGTATTTCTCAGTGATCTTGTTCTTATGTTGCTATTATCTATTGAAATGCAAAGAACTATAATAATGGCATAAACATTAACAGAAATTCTTGTTGATTTGTTATGGTTGTACTTGCAATTTTAGGTGCTCTAGAATGTAGTTTTAGTAACCAGAAGTTCGCACATGCATACTAAAATAAATACAACACACCTAGTGATCTTTACAGCTGAAAATAAGCAGATCTAAAAGACTAGCACACATCATTTTGTACACAAGTATTTTTGGTCAACATGACCCTGGATAAAACCCCCCCGGGGAAAACTAGTTTGGGATATATATGTCTATATATGAGGAAAGCAGATGGTGGAATACAACAAATACAAAATATAGATGAACTTGATACAATAGCAGCTTGATCCAAGCTGGAATACAAGTCCAAATCAACTAGGTGTGCCCCTCATAAATGCTCTCAAAACCACTGAAACTGCTCCAGATGCAAGCTGTGAGCTCAAAATAGAAAAGCCCTCCACAGGAATGAAGCTTTGTTGTGTGGCCTCCCTAACTGATCCCACTGCAATCTGACGGGTAGAAGTCCTCCCCACTACTGATGCGCCCTCCTCAACAAGTGCGCCCTCCACAGTAATGAACACTCCTCAGTAAATAAACCAAGCCATAAGCTAAATGCCTCCCTCCATGAAAGCATGCACCCTCTCTTCCTCTCCAAGTGAGCAAATGAAGTTATGAGCTCTCCTTCACCCTTTGCGCCCCTCTTGAACCTCCATAAGGATACCTAAGCATTGGATGGCTGAGATCATCCCATCTTCCATCTAATCAAAGGTTGAGATCACTCAAATATAATCTCACCCAATAACCCACTTTGGGTTAAGTTCCCTAAGTTCACTTTATGTCCCTAATTCACCCACAAAGTGAATTAATAGTCATTTTAGGCATAAATGACTAAATTTCACTTTTGAGTTAAAACTCCTAAGTCAAAGTGAAATTAGACATAAAGTAGAAGGCACAAAGTGTATAGTACATCCCACATGTGTCTAGGAGAGCAGAAACACATGGGGAACACCTCCCAAGGTACAAAACTCAACAGTGGTATCTTCATAGAAATTCACTTATGCTGGTCCTGCATGTGCTTCTTCTATGATATCACCTCATTCATGTTCAAGTGCACATATTCTTAGAATATCATCTAGGCCCAACTTATGCAAATATCCATCTATCAGTTTGTAATAAGCATCTTTCATGTTTAAGATCTTTTTTTTTGTTGGCATTCCTTTAGGTGCTTGTATGTTGTCTAAAAATTGGGCAATATCTTCTAGTTATATTGGTTCAACCTCAATTTAAATAGGTGAATGTCTTGTAGGTCATTCCTATGCCTGTCTATTATTCTCCACTTTCTATTTTGGATAAATGATTAAGTCCTACTTGTAGCTTACTTAGCTTGACAAAATGTCAAACTCAATCTTCTGGAACAACAACAACCATATGTATATTCTTCCTTGATGTGTTGGATTATTGACATGGAATTTAGTGCATGGTGATCTGTCATAATACGAAAGGGTTAGCTAGCAAATAGTCTCTAAAATTTTGGAGGGAAAATAGCATAACCAAATCTTCTCTTTCGGTGGTCAAATAATTTCTCTTAGCTTTGATCAGTTTCTGACTTGTGTAGCAAATAAGGTGGTCGATATTTTCTTCTCTAGGATAAGCTAATATGATAGCTGCAACAATGTTAGAGGCATATATGTATATGGAACTTCTTACTCTAGTCAATAAGTCTCAAAAGTAGAGATTAAACTAATTTTCTTTTTAATAGGTTGAAGGATTCTTGAGCGTCTAGAGACCAAATATACTCAATATAATTTGTAGTATCTCATCTACAGGATATGTGATATTTGAATAGTACCTTATAAATTTCCTACAGTCTCATGTGTGCCCTAATATAATTATGATCATCTTTGGCTTTCCTTCCACAAGTTTAAACTTGTAAATGGAGGCTCCATGCTTACTATAGATTTAGATAACAATTTGAAGATCATAGTCGACCTATCCAAGGAAAGGAGAGCCTTTTGGTGAGCAAGCACTCTTCAATTCTTCCAGTCCCTAGTTGTGAAGTCCCAAAGATCCCTCCAAAAGAAGACACCTTTCTTGCTTAGGCTACGAGCCTGAATTCTAGCACATTTCACAATACACTGTGCTTGGCCAATCTAGCTCCAAATAGGCCTTCACCTGAAATTGCATCTCCTCCAACTCCCCGAGAAGTTCCATTTGACCAATGGCACCACAAACCTCCATGCCCCCCAAATACTTCAACAGATGATAGATCAATACACCTTAAACAGTTGTGGTGATGGGATGATATCACATATCCCAAAGGGGCCTTGGATTATAAGAAGATGATGTTGAACTGACTGAAACCAATGATGCAAGACAATTCTCTACGGGGCGTATCCCTTTAGGCATATAACAATTCATTTTGCAGCCAATATGCCCGTGAGTTATCACATCATTCAGGCCAAGAGAGGGATCTCTTAGACTATGTGGACTCATGTACCCTGCAATGTCTCTTGCAACATCATTGGCATAAAAAACGTTCATAAAGCTCCCATCCATATGGTTGGCGATTGTGCAACCACTAACCACCGTACAGCTTAGTTCTTTCTCGGTTTTGGGTTTTTCATTCTCTGCGTGACCATGGGCATTAGAGGCACTAGCCTGAGTGTTCCTTCTTTAGCTGACTCTCCACTTCCTCCATTGCATGGGCACTCTCCCTCTCTCCATTGTGGTTCACATCCTCTTCCTCCATCGCATGAGCACCCTCCCTCTCTCCATGGCAGCTCACCTCTCCCTCCGTCACCATCAACATCACTTCATTGTAGTCCTCCATTTCTCTCGGATGCTGAAATATCAAAGGTGTCAAGTGCCCTTAGGCTTATGATATTTTGTATATTAGATCAAGATGATCACAAGAATAGGTACTTGTATATTATATTAGAAGATCAAGAAGGATTAATCTTATCTTTTTAACTCTAAGAATAGGCACTTTCACTGTAGAATGAGCACTTGTTGACTTGAGTTGTTATGGACTTGTTAACCCCCAGATTTGCAAGTGCAACTGGAGGATTAAGAGCCAGCTAGCTTTCATCAAGATGATAGTCAAAGACATCTTTCACAAAGATCAGAGACAGGTTTTCCAGGAATCAGAATCCATTTTCAGAGGCAGAGGCATATTCATCAATTTTGGAGAAAATTGCTATTTTTAGCACTCTTATTTTCTAGGCGACAGAGTTTGGAGGTCCGCATGTCAGAGTTGATCACATATTTAGGATCCTTGCGAGCTCACAATGCTAATGAGCTTCTTTTGGGTGAAATGCAAGGCATTGCTATTTTTATCAGTTAGGGTTTCAAGGCTCACATGACAATTCTGAGCATATATTTGGATTCCTTGCAGAAAATCGAATCCAATGAGCTTGATTTCATTGAAGTGCAAGGTGTTGCTATTTTTAAGTTTTAACAGTGCCTATTTTTAGGTGTGTTATATTTGGCACTGATCTCCTGGCAGTTCCCTACATTTTTCGTCCTTACTATTTTTTAGGAGCCGGACTGCTATTTTTAGCAGTACTATTATTGGTATTGTGAATCACATTGACTTGGGTGCTGAGCCCATTTTTTCTATGCCATGGAAGATGCCCTCTCCAGGCATAGGCTCAAACCACCTAGGGTATATTACCATTAATGTAAACATTATATAATAAATATTTACATTAATGGTAATATACCCTAGGTATATTACAATAACCATCTCTGTTCTGAACTCATGAGCATCTACATCTCTACAGAAAATGCTGGTGCTGGCTGAAACGTTTTGCCCCATCTTTCTTTAAACATATTTTGTTTCCACAAACATGGCAACGTCTCTCTGTCTTCAGACTCAATTTTTTTTATTAATGCTTGTTTATCAAAGGAAATGGTTTTGTTCCATGTCATATGTGCAAGGAACTGAATTTGGATACCCCCACCTCTTCCCACTAACCCAAAAGTAAAATGAAATAAAATACAGAATATGTCGTTGACCTTAAGTGTTTGTTCAACTATTAGTTCTGATCGCCAATGCAAATATCATGAAGCAGTATCAAAAAGTCTTCTTCTGTGTCATCTTGACAGGATCAGTAGAAGGCCTATTGAATTCAACAAGTCTTCAAGTATTGAAGATCATTTCTTCCCAGAAAATTATGCCCCAAAAATTTGTCTCTTGAATGTTTTAATCACTACTATATGGTTGGTGCAGTTCATACGGGTTTGTGTTGGGCAGGCACATAACCTTTTGAGCATGAATCTTTGGTGGCATTGGATTCTGTCTATAAAAGTATCTTGATGACATGTTTCACAGAAGTCATTTCACTGTAATATGAGAAACCTATTATCAGATAGTGAATGAAGTCCTAGTGGTAGTATACCTACTGCAATCTATAGAATTTCTTTCTGCAACATATGGTCAGAATTTATTCTGTAGCAGGAGAAAATGCAAATTTCACTCCTGATCTAGCCAATGAAGCTAGCTGGAGTCTCTTTCAGACCGCTGTTAAGAGAGAGGATTTCCTTGCCAAGATTCCTTGCTCCATATGGTGAAGATTAAGACATCAAGCATAAGAGAAAAGTATAAAGTAGCTTTGAATGCATCCATTGGTCGAAGAGGAAATCATCTTCAACTCTTCTGCTTGGTCAGAGTATAGTTTACTTGGTAGATTTCTTGTAAGGTTGTGATAAAGTAGATCTAGCTTAGATACCTCTTTCACATGCCAGGAATATTAAAATTGGTGCTATCTATTCGGTGCTGCCAAAGTGACTTTCAGAAGTAGCTTTCTTCAATGGCTCAACTTTCTATATTATGTACCGACTGGGTGTAGGTATTCCTTGTGACACATGCTGTACATATATAAATGTAGAGTGTATCTCTTCTCACTGAAGGAATCTATGATATGTCAGCAAGAGCTGAAGATAGCTATTGGTTATATCCTATGTTGCATTGGTTTTTGGGACGGGGGAATGGAGGGGACGGGGGGACGCATCCCCGAGACGGCTAGAGCGCACCCCCAAATTTTTCAGGGGACGGTGGGTTGGGGACGTCAATAATATATATATATATATATATATATTAAAAATATATTAAAATTTTAAAATTCACCATAAACATTTGTAGTTGCTTTGAGCTTGTAAGCACAACAACCTATACTATATAGTATTATGCACAACCCTTACACTTGCCAATTCTGAAAAAGCTCGAGCAATTTAAAAAAGGGCCGAGTGACATTCCATTATTGGCTGCTAGACAAGAGCAAAATGTAGTTTAGCTTTAGGAAACTTGAGCAAAATGCAGTTTAGCTTTAGAAAACTTAAGTGAGAACTATCTCTAGCATTTTTTCTTCCTCATATTTCTTGTTAATAATGATTATGTTAAAACATAAAAGACATTCCCTTCTCAATAGGTTTTGAAGATTTTTATGGCCATGTTGAAAACCACTATAAAACACTTTGTTTCTGTAAAGAGATTGGCTTCATAATTCAGATTAAGAAGGTGATTGATTAGGAACTCATTCAAACATTTAGTACCCAATCGAAGTCACTACTATCTGATTGTTTTCACAATGCTTGAGGTTGGAATGGTGGAAGCACTAGACTTAAATGACTCCTGGAAACCCATGTACAATATGTAAAAGCTAAGATGACCAGAAAAATGAGAAGAACAAGAGCAGTAACCACAAGAATCATCGCTTTGAAATGTTGCATTTCTTGTTTTTAGACATGGAAGCTTTGCTGCTTGTAATGTTGTTGCTGAAAATACAATATTTAAATCACCAAAAACACAAATCGAAACCCTTCATACAAAACCCATGTTTTGAGCTGCAACTTTTACAACAGATTTAGATTCAATGCAATAGAAAAATAATGGATGGGAAAAATGATCTTATTGTCCAATCATCAATTTCCATGATTGCCAAGGCTGTAGATATATGTCCGGAATATCCCCAAAATCTCTA
Source organism: Picea glauca (assembly GCA_000966675.3). NCBI lineage: Eukaryota > Viridiplantae > Streptophyta > Pinopsida > Pinales > Pinaceae > Picea > Picea glauca. Next base: position 245,762 of record JZKD02S2271951.1, read on the forward strand.
GAAAAAACCTGAAATCTGCCCAGAACATCCCAGAAATCTGTCTGCAATGTCCTTGAAATCTGTTCGGAACGTCTTGGGGACGGCCAACAAGTCCCCAAGTCCCCGATGGAGTCCCCAGCAATTTGGGTAAGTTTCCTAAGGGTCCCCAAGTCCTCAGAATGCGGGAACGATCGGTACGTGGTTTTCGTTTGGGGGGACAGGTCCCCATGCAACATAGGTTATATCTAATGATTCCTTCAATGTCAGCGCAGGTAGACCTGAGTTTCTCCAGTACTTATGGATATGTCGCAACCATTTGCTGTGCCAGTCAATGTTTGACTTAGATTTCTTCTGCCTGTCTGGTCAAGTACTGAAGTTATCAATGTAAGAGGGCAAGATTTATAAAGAAAGTCTTGTTTTCAACTTGCACCGTGTTATTGTGTACAAGAAGGCAATTATAAGAAGTGCCTTTGAAGTTATGTAGTTAAACTGTAAAGTTGGAGAAAACAACTTTTACATTCGTTATATCTGAATTAATTGGTGAAACTTTGCGACCTATTTATTGCCAATTGCTTTACAAAAAAAAAAGTTGAAATCAAATTCGCCAGTCAGCATTTTTTTTTTTTGAAATATCAGGCAATCTTCTATAGCATAGAAGACACTTTTTATTGTATTTCTGCCAAATTCGATATGGTTCAGTGTGCATGTTTTTCACCTTAGTTTTATAAACTTAAAATATTTGCCTAATATACTTGAATTATGTGAAATACTTCACCACTAATTTTTTTTATGTGGAGTCAACTTTTAATTAGATTTAATGTGTCCTTTCAAATAATTTATACTTGAGGTTAATATTATTCATCAGGCGGAGAATAATGCTGGTGTTGAAGGAGAAAAGCATGAAAATTGTCCTAAAGCACAGAGGGTAAGAATCATCCCTGAACATTTGATATTGTTTGGAAGCACTTGTGTTGCTTTTTGAGTTCTTTCACAAATTAATTGTTAACGGTGTTCAGTTGTGTCACTTTTTGAGCTTTTGCAGGCAAGCAAAGAAGAAGAATATAAAATGAGAGCAAATGCAGCAAATGTCGCTGCACGAGCAGCTGTTGGAGGAGATGACATGTTAGCAAAGTGGCAATTAATGGCTGAGAAAGCTCGACAGAAACGTCAAGGTCTCAACTGTTAATTCTTTTTCAACGATAGGAGGATTGATTATATTGTGTTTATTATAAGATCTACTCAATGCATAAATAATTAACACTGTAAATCTTAAAATTGTCATGTGAGTAGGTGCAACCGATGGAGTATCTAACCCTCGTGGTAATAAAGAGGTAGATAGAAAAACTGTTGGTGGATTGAAGACTGCAAATGCATCTGATCATCAAGAAGGTGATAACAAGGGTTCAAATGCTGCCACAACCGGTACATCCTTTAATTGTAATGTAATATCTGGGTGAAAATGTGCCTTTTATAAAAGAAAGTTGTGTTCAAAGTAGATGGATGTCTCTGGATATGATAACAAACATGAGGAAATCGTGGTTGGTAAATTGTCTTCCCTTGTGCAGGACCAGTACGAAGTATGGGGAGAAATTTAGGGCCATCATCTCAGATTAAGCCCATCCGTAATATATCAGTGAAGGATGTAGTTGCTTTACTGGAACGAGAACCACAGATGACAAAATCAACTATACTTTATCGTTTGTATGAGAGACAGGCGCAATGTAGTAAAGAAAAAGCATCTGAAAATCAAAATAATGAAAATGCTCTGCAGTAAAAGTGCAGAGATGAAATTCTACGTTGACATGATGCATTCTAGTACTCTGTGACTGCTGTCACATGTACAAATCTGCATATTGGCAAAGCTGCCATGTGAGTCTGAGAAACACATGTTGAAGTGATAGTTATCTGGTATTAACTCAAAATTGTACTTGTCAGGAACTAATACCTTGTAAAGCATAGGTTCGAGACTAATATCTTCAGGGTGAATAAGGCATTGTGAAAGTTGAATATTCTAGCCTCTAACATCATGTGACAAAACACATGAACTTCTCATAATGTAGGATGAAACAACCATGCAACATCTCTTTGGAGGAATGAAAGTATTTTTCAATAACGACTTTGATAAGGGGGGATAATAATGGCATTCAAAAGCCAGAATTTCTTTTACCAGAACTACTGTTAGGGTATTATTATTAGCATTACTTATTACTGTGTAAATTATTCTCCTTTGCTAGGACGACACCTTATAAAGGAGTGTCAAGTGGGTGCTAGTCTCCTCGTGCAGCAGTTGCATTATGCTGTCTGAATTGCTAGCTATTTCCATTTGTTTATTATCATTTTGAAATTTCTGTAATAATCTTGACGAGATAGAAGTTGATCCATTTTGAAACTTATCAGCAAGAGAGGACCTGTGGTTGAATGTTGCTGTTAAAACTCGGCAACCATGCATGTGTAAAACATAGATCAGTGTTTCTCTAATACTATTAATGTTAGTATCTAACAATCAATGTCAGAATCTTTTTTAGTTCTTTGGTAAAACTATCTAATCACTGGAATTAACTTGTAGTGACATAACTAAATTATATAAACGAGGGGCAGGCAACTTTGAATGTAAAAGTGACCGAGAGGCATCTACGACTTAGCATAAAATGGCTAAATCCTTGGATTTGGTATTTCCACAACCCATTAACATAAGAGTACGAAAATAGAGAGAATAGTACACACGTACCAAGTATTATACACATCAACACAATCCAAATATATGTATGTTTTCCTCTTATAGAACATATGTACAGAGATCATTTGCAGAACGAAGGCACACATCGAGATAAGATTCACTAAGCGTGACCACCTCCATCTACATGTCTCTTATACAGGGCTTATGACGGTTGATGATTTGGCAGATGGTTAGAATATTAACTGCACAATTTTCATGTCTTGTAAAACTACACTAATCAAGAGATGTAATCTTATCTCCTTTCATTTAATTCCCAAAGGTAGGAAATTGTTCACTAACATTTACGAGGACAACAAAATCATGATATGTGTAAAGAGCATAAATAAAAACAAATTATAAATATGTTATGTAACATGAAGCGTCAAGTGTCATGAGTTAGAGCAGAGGCTAATGATAACAAATTATATGTTTCTTTCATGTAATATCTCTGGTCGATCTGTAATTTTTCATGTTAATATTTATATTCACAAGATTGATATCATTAGGAGGGTCCTAGTGCTGCTCCTCATCTTTTTCCCCTCATGATCATCTTCTTCATCACCTTACAAAATTTATTCCTGTTAAAAATTCACTATTAAACTATATAAAATATTCAGAATATCTAAACTACACACCAAAAAATTAAGTATTATTATTACATTACAATTCTTATTTTTTCTTCCTGCATATATTTACTTCATTCTCCAACATCTACTGTTGTGCTTCCAAAGTGATATTTTGTAGCTCAAATTCTGCAGTAGAGTTTGATTCTTTTTTCTCAACTCAATGAAGATCCCTATGTAAAATGAAGGCTAGTTGTGAATCACATTCTATGTTTACACTGCAAAGGATTTGGTCTCTTGAAAGAGTGTGCTTGTATATTTAAACTCCTAAAATTCATGCTGAATTCCATCTCTGTTTTGGGCTTCTTCTTCTCTCATGTTCTTGCTGACCAAATCATTGGTGATTGATATTTTCTCTTTAAGTTCTCCAATGGAACTGCATTTTTTCGGACTATAGGTAAGTCTTGAATACTTTTTGCTTTTTGAAAAAATTATTCCAAAACAACTTTTTATTTATTCCTCAATCTTTTTCTTTCTCTTTGAATGATTCCATCTCATCTTCTTCTGTTGTTAACATTTTCTTCATGTCTTTGACTTCTTTATCCAAAATCTTGTGGCAAGAGAGTGAGAAGACAAGCCTTGCATCCATATTTCTTGCCTCATGGAAACCTCTAGTGAAAGCAATCTTTGTTAGGGTTTTACCTTAACCTCCCTACTTTGGGGTACCTAGTCATTAGTTAATTAATATACAAGGCCACCAACTTTGAAGAAGGCCCATTAGGTAGTTACTCAATGTAAAATGATCATCTTGACTAAACAAAGCCCACTAGATAGTTGGTTCTCATTAGTGATGGAATGACTAGTAGTTAGGGTTTTGCTAGTGAGAAAATATATATAGAGAGAGAACACTATGTAATCTTTTATTAAGTGTTGTTATTGTATTGGAGCTCTACTCAATGGGGGTTGCCCTCTCAAAGACGCCCTTGAACATTGTTGTCCTTTCTAGATTATCAAAACAAGGGCTATTTTATGTCGGTTCTATATCATTCTCCCTCTTATTTACTTTTATGTTGTTTATATTCTTGATTAATTGCTCGATAATCATTGTTTATGCTGGTTTAGTCCATTACAAGGGGTGTCATAGCTCCTATTGTGCCATCTTGCACTCAAGTTCTAGAAAAAAGAATTAGGCTAGAGACGCGTTTCAACGTCTTTAAACACAAAGATCAATTGTTTAGCAGCTAAAGTTGTGGTTGGGAAAGCATACACATGGGGAATACAAGTGGAGCGCCCTAGTTGAACACCCTTGTGCACCTATATTGATACCCTAGTGAGTAGTATCAAATTAGACAAAATCTGCCCTTGAGTATATCAAAAGCCTCACAGGCGCACCTAAAACTAGCATTACATAAGCCTCTCGGTCATATTGTTTCTATAGCACACCAAGAACAACGCTTGGTGATATCACTCTCATGTACTAGGGAATAGTGTATTACAACTAAGGATACAATATATTCTATCTTACTTGGTATCATGAAAGATCCAGTCAAGTACTATTATTCATAACCTTGAGATATTATCAAAGAGCTATACTGCTTGAACTCCCCTATTTGTAGGACCGTGCAAACCCTAGCCTCTATAGAATAAGAAACAAAAAATTTGAAAACAATTTCATTGGAATATCAAGAACTTGTGAATTCTATCACCATAATAATACTCAAATGAGAGTAATACTTTGGTAGTACTTAGGAAAAAACTATGGGGCTTTCCCGTATCGTTGTAGGAGACCTATCTCAAAAGAACCTTGTGTGGCATTGATCGCATTGGTATAGGTCTCAAGTAACACTTTTTATGTGGACCTAACAATAAGATTGTTGGAACCATGTCTCAAAAGATGCCTTGCAAGATGCTAATAATGTTGGTGACTCTTTTGGTCAACCATAGCATGTAGAAATTTAATGACAAAATCAACATGCACTAAATTATGTCACACAGTTAGCAACCTAGAGATAATTGTTATCTATGAACTCTGAAATGTATAAACCCACATTCAGAAAATATTATGAGCATAAATACACATTGCCAAGCACTTTTGCAACGGAAATAAACACAATGAAAAACAATTACACATCCATGTAATACTCAAAAATTTAGGCAACTAGCCAGGGAAAACCCCAATGTAGGGAAACCCAAAGAGAGAGAGATTTATTAGCTTAAGGAAAGTTATATCAGCAACAACATACAATTTCTAGCAAGGGAAAAACTCACTTACAACACCCAAAACAGTCCCCAATTTTCTGTCTAGAGAATTGTGCCAAAACCGTATTGTTGTACGACCTCCCTTGACTATACAACACCTTGAAATGCATGCCCACAGTCAGTTGTACAGATAGAGCTGTACGACCTCTTCAGCAACAAGAAACACTTCAATTAGCCTCGAATTTTGTGCCCACAAACAACCTTGAAAACCATGCCCTCTTCCTTGTACGGACTGTACGGATCTGTATAGTATGACCTCCAACAACATCAATAAAACTCAACAACTTCACACATAAAATCACCTTGGGAAATGCACCTAGCTTGCTACCCTTTCCTCTCCTCAAATCTCTCTCGGAAATCTCTCAATCTCTTCTTCTCATTGTGTCTTGCACACTACTTGATGCATTCTCTTATAATTCGAAAATGACCTTTCACTTTCCAAGTGTCTTTTCACCTTCCCCATCCCTAAATCCAAAGGCCAAGATCTAATCTTTCCTTTACATGATCAAGGGACATGATTCATTCCCTCCAAAATAAATCACTTAAATAATTAAAGTACAATTTCACTTTATAACATAAGTGCACTTTATGAAATAAAGTCACTTTAATATTAGAAGGCACACTTGATTAAAAAGTCACTTACATAAAATAACCACTTTATTACAACTTTATAAAAACCCATTACAAAGTCAAGTGTCTAGTAGTGTAAGTACAAGGTTACTTCCACATACAAGACAAAACATGTGGAGTACCTCTCGAGCTATAAAGGCTAACAGAGCACCCATGCTCGACGATGGAAACATAGCCTGGAGAATAGGGTCATTGCATTGGAAAAAATTGTCTCCTATAGTGAATCTCAACTCTCTAAGCTCCTAGAAATATCCACAAAAGACACCTCCTTGGATGACATGTAAATCCAACTCAATAAAATCTATCAAGCCCTACCCCATGTGATCAATTGGAAAATGCATCAAGTGGATTCACCAAGTGTGGAATCCTTTGTGGAGGTTGAGTGTTGTACTAGACCACCCTTCCAAGATAACAATATGTGGCATATATATCTCAAAGTAGATCTGAACAAAGTTGATGGTTCTAATTCTATGGGTTGAGTTACTCAAATGGAACACTATTTCTCCCTCCAGAGGATTACTCATGACATGATGAAACTTCAAGTGGGTTTGTTATACTTGGATAGGAAATATTTGCAAGTGGCACAAGAAATCCTATGGGGGTTGCATTGCTTGAATCCAATTTGTTAAATCCATTTATGCCCATTTTGAAACAAGGACTCATTATTTGGCAAGGTTGGCAAAGTTGCGTCAAACAAGCATAGTGAAAGACTTTATAGGAATGTTCGAGTTATTGACATTCTGCATAAAGGGCATTACTGATTGTTTTTTCAAGGTATGTTTTATCAGAGGTCTAAAGGAGGAGATTAAGGTACAAGTCTAGATGGCTTATCTTGCTACTTGGTTAGAGGCCTCTTAGAGAGCTACTGAAGCATAGGTAAGGGTCAATGCAAAAACCAAAAGACCCCATTTTATTCCTCGACCATGCCTCCCTCTAGGACTACAACCACCCCCTCCCCCTCTTAACCCTTGAGGGTCCACAAGTTGATGCGAGAAGAAGCAATTGAACACCTACACCTCAAACTGTTATGAACATAAAATATACATAAATAGATATTCATAACATAATAATAGTTAATAAATAATAATTATTAATAATGAAAGGTCATGTCTCAAAGGACATGACTATTGGTAAAGGGCACCCCTGCGTGGGTATATAAGCAAGCCCTCATTCTCAATTGTAATCATCTTATATTATATCTTATATCTTATTATTCATTCTTATTACACATATATTTGTCCATATGGATTTGGTTACAATATTCCAGATATTTTGAATTATCCTTGTGTGAGCGAACTTTGTTCGTCTCATTTGGTATCAGAGCTATGTTTTTCTGATCCCGGCCTTTGGCCAGTTCCTTATGAGACCTTGTCTGATCCAGCTTTTAGCCAACTCCATCGTGAGAGTTTCTCTGATTTTTCTGGGTCTTTGACCAGAAATATAGCCTTTGGCCATTCAAAATTCAAAATTCGTTGAAGAAGAAGGAAATATTCCGCTGCAAATTCATAAAAAAAAACAATAAAAATAAAAATAAAATAAATAAAATTGTTTAATTAGTTAAGAAAAAAAATAAAAAAAATCACTACCCGTCTTCCACTCCAGCACTCCCGCGGACACCATTCCCGCGACCTGTCCCATCCCCCTTCCATATCCCATTCTCCCGTAACCCCCCGCAGGTCCCATTCAACCCTTCCCGTAACCCTCTCCCCCATAACCCCCGTAACTCACGGCCCTGCCTGCAGACACTCGCCTTGACAGACCCCTCGCAGCCCCACCACAGACCCCGCACCCTTGCAGACCTACCGACCCAACACCCGCCACCTCAGCCCCGTAAAACCCGTAATTACTTCCCGTCCCCCTCCCCTATTCCGCAGCTTCCCCCCCCCACAGATACACTCCCCAATCACAATTTCGTTTTTTTTTAAATGTTGAAGGTTAACCGTGCATGAATCTGGAGATTCGAATTAAAACAAAACATCGTAGGTTACCTTCGGACTAGCATTGGAACTGCCCAGAATTTTTCCGCGAGCCTTAAAACCTGGATTAGCATTGCTGCCATCCTATTCCGGTGATAAATATTTGTTTTTGGAGTTTTCTGCTTAGAAATTATTGTCGTACTGGTGCCCCGAGTGTCTCATTTGGACAAGCCGCCATTAAATCTGTCTAGGTAACCAGTCAAGGATTCGGGTTGTGAACTTGTAATTGCAAGCCGGGGTATATGCATGAAAGTATTAAAGGCGATTATCAGGCACATAAATTTGGGGTATCTCGAGGCATCGTGTGCAGAGTTAAGCGCCCCTTATTAGAACCGGTTAAAAAAAAATCGTGACTGTTGGTGAATCGTAACGTTGGTAAAATTAGGGGAAGCGATATCCCATATTACA
>JZKD02S2271951.1:255448-267643 GCA_000966675.3 Picea glauca
ATTAATAATGAAAGGTCATGTCTCAAAGGACATGACTATTGGTAAAGGGCACCCCTGCGTGGGTATATAAGCAGGCCCTCATTCTCAATTGTAATCATCTTATATTATATCTTATATCTTATTATTCATTCTTATTACATATATATTTGTCCATATGGATTTGGTTACTATATTCTAGATATTTTGGATTATCCTTGTGTGAGCGAACTTTGTTCGTCTCACAAACCTTGTTAAATTTGTGATGATAAGTATTTCAAAGAGAATAAATGTAAGAAACACAAATTATTTCAAATTGATATGGCCCAATTTGACTCGCCAAAAGAATTTTTCGAAGAATCTACCATTGATCTAGTATTAGTAGAAAGTATACATCCTCCTAAAGAAGAATGCACCCTGGAACCTCCTTGTGTAGAATTCCAAATTTCCCTTCATGCTTTATCAAGGATCTTAGTGCCCTAGATCTTGAAGTCAATTGGCCATTTCAAGCACCCAAAGGTGATTACTTTAATTCACAATGGTAGCACCCACAATTTTGTTCATCAATGAGTTTCAAAAGAAACCCATTATTATGTCCATGTAGTGCACAATTTTCAAATTATGATAGTCATTGGTGGTATGATGAAATGGGGTGGCAGGTGTGAAAATGTGAAACCTCAAATGGGGATCATATAAGTTTTTATATGATCCTACTATGTAAAATTGGTATTAGAGCCTTCTGACAGACTTATACAGACTTTTAACATGGAACAAATGTTCCTTGACTTACAGAGAACCAGACAACAATTTTTACAAACGAGATCAGTGTTTTTCGTTCGCAAGTTCTCGAAGGCGAGCGAAGAGGATACACATTGCTCTTACTATAGACTCAGACTCTTGCCTCTCATTCTCGATGATCTCAAATGAGATCCCTGAGGATTTATTTATATGATTTTTTCTAGGTAATTGGTAATCAGATACTAGTGACAGCCAGTCATAAAGCTAGATTCCTTCAAGTGGATGGGGCAGCTGGTGGACTCCAACTGTTATCTCGTCCCTCCGAGGCTTGGCCATACGGGGATCCATACCAACTTTTACGGAATGACACAACAAACCGAATAAAGTAAAACACTGTGGAGTTCAACTGGAACCCATGGAACAGTCGGGACACCACTGTCGGCCCGATAGACATGAATATAATTATTACAAATATGTAGGCCCATCATGCTTCCATTCTGTTTATTATGTTATGCATAGCGACATAATCGAATGAATCTCTGTTGTCATCACTACAATCAGTAACATAGTTAATTTGACTTGATGGTGGAGAAACATAATGATCAGAGAATGGTGGGAGGCCATTAAATCATTTGCAAAAAGGAGATCCCTGCATGGTTGGGATCAGATCTTCGCCTGGTACACAAACATCCCCGTAGAACTCACTGGTAACTTTATATCTTTGGGGTTCATAAGGTTCAATTTCTTCATATAATAAATCACTTCCTTGGAAGGATAAATAGAACACGAACCAACCATTGTAGTGTGCATCTTCTTCGACTTCAGAACGTAACCAATAACTGAAGGCTTCTTTAGTATTACCAAAGAAACTTACATCCCTTGGACAATACTGCCAGATAAGCAGAAATAACCAGCCGAACCACCAGATTTGGTTCTGTTCAAAAGTATTACAGTCGAAGAGAATCCAACTAGCACCAGTATACTTGACTTGTCTCATGATAGCACAATAGTCTTCATAGGTTAAGTTTGGACCATAGAGATAAACATATCTTTGTCCTTGCATTGGAACACTGGTTACTGTACCTCTAGACATTTTAGTACTATGGACAAAATAACTATGGTTAGGAGTGCAATGATTATATGCTTGGATCCATTTTTCCAAGATATTTTTACATGCAGGGCTAGACTTTATACATTATTCCAAACATACAAAAAAAAAGCAATATCTACAATGTTCACACAATAGAACCCATTTGTATCCAGGCGGAGCAATAGGAGTGCACTGTGAGGAAGAGGCCATCATTTTAATTTCTCTATTTGCCTGAGTGATCGGTGCTGCTTCTCTTGTGAGTAAATCTGCAATACAATTTTCTTTACCAGGCTTGTATTGAATATCAAAATCAAATCCGTCAAGCCACAAACTCCATCTCAGAATCCTATTATTTCCCTGTGCAAGAAGATGCTGGTTAGACAACATTCCTTTCATATGCTTAAGATCTGTTCTAACTGTAAAATGAACAGGTTTCAAGAATAATCTAAATCTTTTAATTCCATTTTTCACAGCAAGGATCTCTTTGTGAGATGAAGGATATTTTGACTCTGCTTTTGAAAAACATGTAGAGGCATATATGCAGACTTCCTCTTTCATGGGGCTGCTCTTCTGTAGTAGTATTGTTGCCCATGTCTCATTGGAGGCATCAGTTTCGACGATCAATGGTACAACAACATTAGGCAAATGTAACCGAGGAAGATCATGGATCTTTTGTTTGATGATTTTCACAACCTTCATCATATTGTGATTCCAAGGAATAGTTCCCTTTAGTCTTTTCTGCAAAATACGCACATATTTGTCTTGATGATCATAGAACTGGCGGATATAATTAAGACCGTCGAGGAATCTTTGCAACTATTTTGTATCTCGAATTTCATTAGGAAACTCTGATAGCTTTTTCGGGACATGTTCTTGTAGCTCAATGGCTCCTTGAGACAATATCAACCCTAGATACTCAATCTTTGTCTTAGCCCAACAAAGATTGGACTTACTTAAGACTAAGCCATGGCGAAACAAATGGTCATAAACAATCTTAAGATGAGAAATATGAGATTTGATATCTAGTGATCAAATCAATAAATCATCTATATACACAATCACAAAGGACAAATGCTTGAAGATGTCATCCATTCTTTTCTGAAATTCGGAAGGTGCATATTTTAGACCAAAAGGCATCACCTTCCATTGGAATTGACCATGGGGGATGACGAAAGCAGTTTTGTATCTGTCCTTTGGAATTATTCCAATATGCCAGAAACCACTTTTCAAATCAAATTTGCTGAAGACATTACAATTACTAATCTTTAAGAACAACATGATTTTCGAAGGTAGAGAAAATCTTATAGTTAACAGAGCATCATTGAGGGCTCTGTAATTAATAACCATTCTTGGTTTTCCTCTCTTCTTTTCACTATGCTTATTGACATAAAAAGTAGGACAAACCCAAGGGCTGTGGCTTGATTCTATTAGCTTTCTATCCAATAGTTCTGTGATTTCCTTTTGGCAGCATTATGCTTCTGTGGGAGACATATGATTGGCTGAAGCCTTTTGTGGTTTAGTAGAATAATATTCTTTATATGGGAGATCTACAAAATATTTTTCTCTGGTCCAGAAGGCATCAGGATAATCAGAGGTACAATCTATCTCAATCCTTTCTTTGATTTCTTTGATGGACTCAAGACCATGTCTGTTAGCATTATTTACAATCTTCTATATTTTTGCTAACTTTTCAACTGATCTCTCTATCTGGGGTATAGGTTTTGTAGATCCTATCCTTGATTCATATGAAGTTTTGCTTGGAATGGAGACGGATTTGCCTAAAACCGTGAACTGTACAAAACTTTCTCCTATTGTAAATGGTAAACATCTATTTACAAAATCTTGTCCTAAAAGGACATCTGCTCCAGTATCAAAACAATATAAATTTATAGGGACCTTTACACCTTTTTAGCAAGATTGGAAAGTCAGGAGCAAAATACTGGATTTTGATTTCAGTCTTATTGATAGCTCTAAATTCTATGTTGATAGGTTGCCAAAAGTATGAGGGTATTGTTCTGTATTTAGCACATGAATTCATAGCACTTGTATCTAACTGAGCATCCAATGAATAGGTTAGATATCTAGATACTTTGATATCTATTTCTATGACTAACCTATCTTCAAACCCATTCATTTGATTGTGAGTAGTAGGCTCTGAAGACTGGTCTTTTGAAATTTGTGGAGAAAAGAAAGTTTCTTCTATTTCTTGTTCAAAGAGCTCATCTTTCTTTTTCTTTAGGAATTTTAGCTCTTATTTTTCTATCTTTACAGATTTACAGATATCTTTTATCATTGCTTCTTTTCCTTTTATAGAAGCCTCTAATGTGCTAATTGCAACATCCAGTGAGTTGATATCCTAAAATTATTCATCTTCATGTACATCATCAAGCACTTTAACTGGGTGCTTGTTAGCATAGGATTTTCTTTGATGTAGGAAATTAGGTTCCTGTCCGTTTAGAGAATATCTTGATGATTGAGTTTTATATAGGAGGTGAGTAGTGCTGTACATTCACCACACTTGGTTGCTGATGGATCTTAATATTGGAATCAAGGGTGTGGAGTTGGGCCTGTAAGCGATTAGCAATTTGAAATTGGCCTGGGGTCAATTGAGAAAGCCTTGATTCTAATGAAGATCTTCGTTGGAGAAGCATTGGAAGGTCTTTGAGCGTTGTCATAATTTTTAATTCTAAAAAATTAAGAGAGTCTTGTAAGTTATCAAAAGAATCTGAATAGAAATTTGGAGAAGTGGGTGAAGAAGGAATATCAGGTTCAAATTCGGTGAGAGAAAGGTATTCGCCTTCTGAACGGTTAGAATCTAAGTCCCATTCCGTTGGATCATATCTAGTTGAAAAGAGATCCATGATCTTATGTTGAAACTTAGATTTATTCCGCAGAGGAAAGTGTGAAGCCCAGTGGCCAGGCTTTTTGCAGATATAGCAATTGGTATTGCTAGATTGTGTAGGTTTGGGCCTGTGCTTAAAATAGGCTTTTCTGGGATATGAGTTGCGGGAGTTTCTTTGAAATTTCTTTGGGAATTTATTTGGAGAAGGATTCCATTTCTTTTTCTTCTCACACTTGAAACAACCACAATATGATTTACAGTTACCCGTGCGTCCTTTCTTTGGTGAACATCCAAAGTGATAAGTTTCAGAAAAAACATCACATACACTTGAATCAAACCCAAGCTGTTTCTTAACAGACTTGTTGGTTTTCCTATGAATACATTCTTTCTGTAGTGTAGTAGTGATGTGTTCATGTAATCCAACTAAAGATAGATCATATAAAGAGATATCTAGTTACTCTAATCTTTCTCTAACTAAATTTTGAATTTTTCCAGGCATAGCTGAAAGGTATTTTTTGAGGTAAGCAACATTGTCAGGGTTTGGAGAGCGATACAAAAGATCTTGCATGGTACACACAAATTCTGGAAGTTGGCTTATATGGCATAATTTCTGACTCATGAATAAATTTGCATAATGGTCATAATCAATATGTTGATTTCCATAAAATTCATGAACTACAACTTTAACTAGTTCATCTATTGGGGTATCATGATTCATGATTCTAATTTTATCTTCTTCTTTAACTTTGTCCCACTAGAGTCCTAAATATCCCGTGAAAGCCCATGTTAGGCTCAAAGCCAATTCGTTCTATGCAACTCGATTCCTGAAGATTATCTTTTGGGTCTTTTCCCATGCTTGCCATTTTTGGATGATTATAAGCATCTCATTTCTTGATCTGCAATTTAAATTGGTTACTGGAGTTGGATCTATGTTTTCTCGACTGAAACTAGCATGCTCATCAGAATTTGCTAGATCAAATGGCACTTTTTTTACTAGAACTATACTTTGCATTACACCATTTTTCCCAAGCAGTGTGGAAAGGATTTCCTGCTGCGTCATCATCAGAAGATCCGGGGCTAATATAAAGCTTGTTCTTCTTCTAAGCCTTTAATACATGGTGTTGGACATAACTTTGGCAAAGTATTTTCAAACTCAGATATTTGAGTTTTTACTAGGTCTAATTTTTTAGACGCTAGTAAGGCTATTTCCACAATTCTTTGATGTGACTTTAATGAATCAATACTCAACTGCTTTAAAGTCAATTTTTTTTGTTTGCTAGTTGAGTCTAGAAATCTGAAAGAAGTTTGATCTTCTATTTCAGAGAAAAGAATTGGAGGAGGAGAGTTTTTCTCTTTCTCAAAAGCTTCGTTAAGGTCTTGGATAGTAGAGCAGATAGTGTCTAGCTTTTCAGAAAGATGTTTAAGTTGTTGAATGAAATATTGTTGATTGTGCTCAATAGCTTCTAAATCTAAATGGATGCCATTCACACAACCTTTAGTTTGTAAGACATCTTGAGCAAGGTCATCTAGATTTTGTGCTAAGCACACAGACTGCTAATTTGAATAATTCTGCAGTCTAATCAATTCAGATGATTTTTCAACATCTATTTTTCTATATTGAACAAAATCAAGATTTGCTGCCAAACTATTGTTTTTGAACGTAGGAGTGAAATTTCCTGGTCCAAGATTCCTTTGGGGAAGAGTGGAATCTTTTTCCTTGTCAGCTCTAGGCAAAGGGTATTGCATCATATTAATCTATCTGGGAGCTGAAATATGTAGGCATTCAACACAGTTTGAATGTTGTCTAAGATGCTATGTATTTACAAAAAATGTTTTAAATGAAGGAGAGGAAGAATCAGAAACATAATGTTTCTCAGGGAGCTTAGTGGGTATGCAAGCTTTGCAGAATCTACATTTTGAGGATCTAGTTTTATGTTGAAGCAAATGATTATCCAATTTAGATCTACCATGTACTGGTTCATAAATATGACATTGGCTTCTGAAACTAGAAGAAGTCGCTTGTGAGCCAGATAATTGTCGCTCATAGATTCTTGTAGAATTTCCATCTATTCTACTACTATTAGATCTGCCAATCTTTATAATAGGATTTCCTAGGTGGTTTGATACAACTGACAACTTTTGAGTCTCTAATGGATGGAATTTGGGTTGTAGAGATTGATAGTCAACTTTCCATTCATCTGTGATAGTAAGTTGAGAAAAACCCATAGTAAGAGGAGTGACATTTCTGGGACCAACCACCACACTTTTGGATGTAGCGTGCTTAAGGAGGTTAGGGTTGAGGGCAGGCATGGTAGTAGAAACAAAGCGTAGACAGGTTATTTTATGCAACTGGGCAATTTCAAGGGGGGTTGCCATATCAAAACCTGAGAATTGTATATAGGCTTGCAAAAGGGTATATATGAAGGGATCTGTAAGTGAAACTTTAAACCGGGGAAGGATAGATGACCAAACAGGGCCATTATGTAGAGGTGCTTGAAAGCCACCTATTAAGGCATCATTAAACTGCTTATGTCTAGAGTCTAAGACACAACATAGGGAAGAGGTATTTAAACTAAGGTGAACTAGAGGATTTATGTTGAACTGTAACAAACCAATATGAACATACTTATACCCGTGTTCTAATCCCCAATCTATATCTTCTTGTTTTATAATAGGAATTTGGTAGACATTCTGTCCAAGTGACAATGGGACATTAACAGAGGAGTAGCGAATCAAAGTAGTAGATATGAACTTAAACATGGGAAAATCATAGATTTTTGAGGGTTCTATCTCAGACATAGTCCAATTTACATATGGTTCATACTCTTGAGCTAATAATCAAGTATTGTACAAAGGGTCAGAAGAACTAGAAATTAATAATATTCTAAACCATGAGAAGTTTTTAAAATTTTCTTTTGAAGACAAATCATAGGATGATTGACTACTGGGTTTGCGAGAATCCATATTATATTACTGCAACTTCTGACGAGATACCAAATAATACATGCAAGTAAATATAGAAGACGGTAAGAATATCACTTACAATGGGAAAGAGACAACATGGAACACTTTACGCCTTCCTTGGCTTTGACTGGTTGCTTTCTTCGGTCTCACAACAATGACTAGAAACCATTCAGAAGCAATGATTCACGTCTTCTACTATTAAGTATTTACACATCTCGTATCAATATCTCTCAGACACAAGGCTCATATAAATGAATCTCCAAACATCAATAGTCCAGATAAAAGATGATATTATTTCTTCAGAAATTTTACACACACATGGTAGGGTGGTGCAAGGGAGGACTATTGTCCTCAAAGTTTCAAGTGGGTGCTTGAACACAGGGAGTTGTAGCTTCCATCTGGTTGCAGCCAGAAAAACCAAGGTGGTAGGGTGGCAAGGGATTACGACATGAGGCTATCCCTTGCCTTTATTCTTCTTTGGGAAGCCATACAATTTTCTTCTGATCTCTCATCTCCTCTCAATCTTCGGGAAGCAGTGGTACTCTAAGTGAAGATGAAGATGATTCATCATCTATACATGGTAGCCTTCTTTAGAGATGGATTGATCAGGCTTTTGGATTTTCTTTCCATCAATATTTCCTCCCTCCCACCTGTCTTCATGAGCTTTATTTCATGATTTATTATATGTTTATTTGTGCCCATGATTATTATGTATTTCACTTATCTTTGTTGTATCACATAATTAAGCACATGGGGATATACCTTGATGACATGATCAATTGGTTTATTGGTTATACAATTTCACCTAACACCCACTCCAAAGCCTCAAACTATCTTCTTGCTTAAGTATTTTGGTCAATTTCTTGTCTATATGAGTTTCTTCCTTCATTTGTATGTGAGACTCCCTAGTTTCTCTATATTTTATTATGATTTCAATATTAGAGGAAGCTTGGTGACCTTACTATTAACAAATCATACCTCCTTGGGTTCATCTCCACCTCCACATTCTTTTAGTCAATTATCATTTTTATTTTTTGGGGATGAAAGAAGGTCCACTTGCTACTTAGTGGTAATTAGACAAATTCCCTTTTTTAGGGTCACACACTAACTTCCCTAGTTAAGGGGATAAGCTGTTATGAAATGTATTACATCCATATCTATTAAATAAATTCCACTAGGTAGTTAGAGTGTGTCTTCAATAAATGTAATGTGGCCTCATTAAGGAAGGTCCAAGAGTTAGTTTTCATAGCCTCATTAATGAAGGCACACTATGTGGTTAGGGTTTCAATTAGTTAGAAACTATTTATAGTGGTAGAATCTATGTAATTGGGTGCCAAGTGATTGATATTATATTAGAGATCTTCTCAATTTGAGGTCACCCCTTAAAATAGGCCAATGAACACTACTTCCTATTCAAAATATCAATAAACGTTTTCCTATTGTTGTTGTTTCAATACCTTTGGTTCTTTTTTATTTGCTTTCCACATTTACATTTTTGTTTATATTTCTCTGAGTTTTCTATTTCAAATATCTAGGCACACTACATAGGGAAACAAAAATATATTTAGATAACATATGGTGTCCAGAGCTACCTATCCAAGGGTGTAACCCAATCCTTATGCTCCTACCATTTCCAATTTTACAAGATAGCATGTTCCTCAATGGGGGAAAGCGCTTTTCTAAGGCCTTCCTTATGATGGAAGAATTTGAAAAATATGTTGGAAATATTGTTGTCATTGATGTCCATGATAAACATTGCAAGATGGAGATTGCTGGAAATATTGTTTTTGGATTTTCCCAGCCAATTTTACAAATCGGCCCCACAAGTGAATGAAGAAACACTATACATATAGAATATATGTGCACATTTGTAGAGCATCCAAGCAAGAAAATCAAGTACAAGTGTGTATAAGAGATATGAGGTGTGAAAGAGGAGTTGGGGAGTATTCTTTGGGTCTAAAGGTGCACGAGAGGAGTTTTCTTGGAGTTTTAAGGGTGCATTATGAAGGACTAAGGTCCATGATGTTGTAAAGTGCGTTGTTTTGAGGTTGTGATGTTGCAGTTTGGAATTATATTCTGGGAATGAAGTTATGAGGTTTTCTAGGGCATTAAGGATATATTTGACTAGGTTTTGAAGCTATGTATGGGTATAAAGAAAGGAGAGGCATTGGAGCATAAAAAATAAGGGTATGATGATGATGTGAAATGCATGAAGTATGAATCATGCAAGTGAAATCAGAAGTATTGTGTGTATGGATACCTTATATTGGTGCCTATACAGGTCTTACTGAGTTGGTTCTCAATTGAGAAGATTGGTGTCTCAAGTAGGTTGGTGCCTACATAATATCTTGTTGTGTTGATGATCACCTGAAGAGATTGGTGTCTCTAGTAGGTTGGTTCCTACACAATATCTTGATGAGTTGGTGCTCAACTAAAGATATTGGTGTCTCTAGTAGTTTGGTTCCTACAAGCTTTGTAATAATAGGTTAGTGCCTATAGACATTTATAGAGATAAGTTTTTTTGGTTTTCTCCCACAATGGTTTCAGATTAAACTTTGTGTATTGTGATTTGAGTTTACATGAATTCGTTGTTAAATGAATGATTTATGAATGCTTACCTAAAGTAAAAATCATCTTATACTACTTCACTCCCCCCTCTCAGTATAAGCATAATTTCAACAAAATATTTATTTCTTTGCCTAATCCAATCTTCCATAGATAATGGGGCAATGTATTTTATAGAGGTTACTTGTTGCCACAAACCTAATGACTTTATCATGTTGGCATGTTTCACAGGAAGAGTGTGCTTATGATTGATGTCAAGAAAAAAAACGATGATGGCAAACAAGAAAAGCATAAGCTCAGGAGGAGAAGCAAACAATATGCAAAGATCAAAACTGACAAGGGAAAGCACAGTACATAAACATGATTAGGATCAACATCTCCATAGGACAAACCAGGACCGCTGAGAATCCGAATACTCAATAGCCGTCGGACTGAATTAATGGAAGGACAAGATAAGCCAGAAGAACAACACCGAAGATAGATCGGGCCATCGATCTAAAAACATGATCGACGAACAATATTTGGTTCACGCCAAAATTTGTGAGGAGGTTACTGTTAGAGGAATCTCACTTCGGAAGAATTGGCAACTTGAAAGTTGAATTACTTGAAGCTCGAAATCTGAAATGAATAAGGACCATCAGATTTGGAGAAAATGTGATGACCGTTAGATCAAGGAGAACCACGTCAGTAGACCACATCAACAAGGACATATGGCAGACCACGTCGGAAAGGACACGTGACACAGTCAAATAATGACAAGTTTCAAGATGAAATCGACATTCCAGCTACGTGAAAATCACAAATATGAGTGACACATGGTAGACACTTGGGACGTGCCACATCATCAAGTGACGCAAGTAAGTTACGTCACTCCAGGAGTTTTACTTCAAGAATTTTACCACCAACACTTGCCCAAAGTCCAGAATTATCGAATGTCGAAGACACGAAGAAGAACCTGTTCGTTGATCGCCAGGAGGGGTACGTGTCAGAAGATTATGCATTCAGACGAAAATACTCCAGGAGAAAGTGAAGGAAGCGAAGTTGAGATTTGAAATCCCAGAAGCTCGAAGAGACAAAGGAGCTGAGGACCATTGATCTGTAGGAGGACACACGTCAACATATCATGTACCGAAGTCCTCCCAAAGGCCGAAGTCCTGAAGTGAATGAGGACCGTTGATTTGAGGAGGACACGTTGCAGGAATCTATGGACTCCGACTAAAAGAGTTCTAGGAGAGCATGAAGGTTGAGAATTGAAATTGTCGAAGTCTGGAGACATGAAGGAGATCTCTTCCATTGATTCGAGAGGGACACACGTCAGTAGATTGTCAACTCTAGAATATTGGCGCACAGAAGAAAATAGGGTTTGATATTTGAAGCTCTTGAAGCCTGGATCACGGAATAAATAACAGTCATTGATTTAGGGAGGTTAGATCTGATCCGCAAATCGTGAAAGAACAAATTTGAACTGTCTGTTCAAGAGCATCATCAAGATCGTGATATTGATGGTCCCATCGCATTGAGGGGTCAGAACATGCTCAGGTCTTAATTTTTCGTGAGCGGGCCGCAATTGAAACCATGATTTTGGAGAGAGGGTACATGGCAGCTGGAGTTGGATTGTGGGGAGAAAAGTGGTTGATTGTTTCAGGATAAATTCGTGAGTGCGGACACAAACCGATCTCCCTAGATCCACCTAGATCTAGAACAAAACAGGACAAAATAATACACTTTCCCTAGATCTAACCTATTGAATGAACTAAGAGATAAGGATTATGGACATACCTTATGAATGCTTTCCTTAGGTCTCTGTTGTTCCAAGCTTTGCTCCAATGCTCTCGCATCGTCTAGATCACAACAGTACAAACCAATCGAAGTAAAGGCAAATTAATATATTCAATAGCTAGTCTATACATATGATCAAGGAGTTATGTAATAAAGTGATCCGGATTATTTTCGGCACGAAATGAGAGCGGAGATATAATAAAGAAATGCACAGAGATATCGCGTATATCCAGTAATATAA
>JZKD02S2271951.1:290745-311057 GCA_000966675.3 Picea glauca
CACAAAGCATCTTCCCGTGAGGGCTTTCACCATAAGGGGACCACTTTGGAGTTCATCCATATTTACTTCTTATCAACCATGACAAAACAATAATGATTCATATTTACATCAAACATTGTTGGGTCCATTACCCAAACCTTTGGGCTATGGGTCTTTCTTCAAGGGTTGACATCAATGACAACCAACCTTAATCAACAGCAAATGGCCAGGTCAATGATGAATGAGAAGAAAATTGGTCAAACCTACTAGGTAGAAGCTATACACACAACAATCCATATTCTTAACAAATCCCACCTCATACCACACAGTGACAAGACACCTTATGAATTGTGGTATGGAAGATCTGCTTCAATCAAACACTTCAAAGTCTTTGGGAGTAAGTGCTACATAAAGAATAATAATGAAAACCTTGGAAAATATGATGACAGGGTCGATGAAGGTATCTTATTAGGGTATGCTACAAACAGTAAAGGATACAGATGCTATAATAAGAGGTTGCATAAATTGGTTGATTGTATTGACATAAAAGTTGATGAAGAAATCCCTGTATGAGATGTAAGCAGTGTTGAATCAACAACATAGAATATAGTTGAAATTGAAGATGAACAAGTCCAAGAATCAGAAAGAGAAGACTCTGAGTTAGATGAAGATAAAAATACTTAGGCAGTCTCAAATCAACAGACAACATCAAATCCTTCATCCATAATTACTCAAAAGAATCATCCTGCGAGTCAGATAATTGGTGAAAAAGACAAAGGTGTACAAACTAGGAGAAGAATAATCAAAGACATCGAGCAATCACATATAGCCCTCATATCCATGGTGGAACCCAAGAACTTTAATGAAGCCAGTAAATATGTAAATTGGTTAAAATCAATAAATGAGGAACTCGATCAGATTGAGAAGAACAATACTTGGGAGCTTGTTCCTAGACCTGTAGATAAGAATGTAATTGGCTCCAAATGGGTGTTTAAGAATAAAATAAATGAGCAAGGAAATATTGTAAGAAATAAGGCTAGATTGGTCTACAAAGGGTATGCTCAAATAGAATGACTGGATTTTGATGAAACATTTGTACCCATAGCAAGATTATAAGCTATTAGAATGTTTCTTTCCTATGCTTGTCATAAGAATTTTAAATTCTATCAAATGGATGTCAAGTCATTTTTTCTAAATGGATATCTAAAAGAAGAAGTCTATATGGAATAATCAAAATATTTCCAACTGTCAGATAACTCTGACGTTGTCTGCAAGTTGAAGAAATCCTTATATGGGTTGAAACAAGTTCCCCGTGCCTGGTACTACAGACTGGATAAGTATATTCAAGACAAAGGGTTCAAGAGATGAACAATTTATAAAAATCTATATATCAAAACATAGGATAATGATTTTCTCATTGTGTTGGTCTATGTAGATGACATCATCTTCAGAAGTAATAATGCTTCATTGGTTCAATGGTTTGTTTCTGCCATGCAGTCTGAATTTTAAATGCCTATGATAGGGGAATTGTCATTTTTTCTTGGTCTGCAAATTACTCAGAGGTCTGAAGGAATATTTCTTTCTCAAGAGAAATATCTAAGAGAAATATTGAAAATGTTTCAAATGGAAGATTCTACACCTGTGAGCACACCTATTGTCACTGGATGAAAGCTAAGCAAGGATGATGACTCACCTGATGTTGATCATAGTTCATATAGGTCTATTATAGGCAACATGTTGTATGTCACAGCATCTTGTCCAGACATAATGCATTATGTTGGAATGGTAGGAAGGTATCAGTCTGCACCTAAACAGAGTCATTTGATAGATATCAAAAGAATATTCAGATATTTGAAAGAAACGATGAACTATGGCCTATGGTATCCTAGGAATCAGAATTTTCAATTATCAGTCTACTCAGATGCTGATTGGGCTAATGGCATGGATGAAAGGAAAAGCATAAGTGGATGTGCATTCTTCTTAGGAGATTCTCTTGTAGCATGGTTGAGAAAGAAGCAAGGTTCCATTTCCTTATCGACTACAGTCTACAAAAGCTGAATACATTGCAGCTACCACTTGCTGTACCTAAGTATTGTGGATGATTCAAACACTTGCATACTTGGAGGTAAAATATATTGCACTGATCCCAATTCATTGTGATAATACTAGTGCAATTAGTGTGTCAAAGAATCTTGTATTTCACTCCAAGACCAAGCATATAGCCATCAAGTATCACTTCTTGAGGGAATAGGTGACCAACACTGTTGTTTCTTTGCATTATATTCCATACAAAGATCAGATTGCTGATATCTTCACTAAACTTCTTGCAAAAGATCAGTTTGAGTATCTACACCAGAAGTTGGGCATAACCCCGTAATCAAGATAAATAGTCTATTTGATCAGGGCGAGAGTGCTCCTAGTATATCTGATCAGGGGGAGCAAAGAGTCACTCTCTGTTTTCTTTGATATTGATTTTTAAAGGGGGAGAAAAAGGTGTTGTTTGTATGCTACAGTTGGAGGTATAAGTAGAATAGTGCAGCCTTTGAGGGTTTCCATCAATGCCAAAGGGACAAATTGTTGGCATGTTTACAAGGAAGAGTGTGCTTGTCATTGATGGAAAGAAAAACAACAACTATGACAAACAAGAAAAGCATAAGCTCATGAGGAGAAGTGAACAATATGTAGAGATCGAAGCTCAAAAGGGAAAGTGTAGTACATAAATGTGATCAGGATCAACATCTCCACAGGACAAACCAGGACCGCTAAGAATCTGAATACCCGATAGTCATCGGATTGCATTAATGGAAGGACGAGACAAGATAGAAGAGAAACACTAAATATAGATCGAGCCATTGATCTAAGAACATGATCGATGAAAAGAATTTGGTTCATGTCAAAAGTTGCGAGGAGGTTACTGTTCGGGGAATCTCACTTTGGAAGAATTGACAACTTGAAAGTTGAATTACCCGAAGCCTGAAATGCAAAATGAATAAGGACCATCAGATCTGGAGAAAATGATATGACCGTTAGATCAGGGATAACCAAATTAGTAAGGACATATGGTAGACCATGTTGGAAAGGACACGTGGCATAGTTAAATAATGACAAGTGTCAAGATGAAATCGACATTCCAGGTATGTGTAAATCACGAATCTGAGTGACACGTGGTAGACACTCAACTCGTGCCACATCATCAAGTGACGTAAGAAAGTTACGTCACTCCGGGAGTTTTACTTTAGGAATTTTACCACCAGCACTTGGACAAAGTACAAAAGTCCCGAACGCTGAAGACTTGAAGAAGACCCTGGCCGTTGATCACCAGGAGGGGTACGTGTCAGAAGATTATGCATTTGGGAGAAAATACTCTAAGAGAAAGTGAAGGAAGCGAAGTTGAGATTTGAAATCCCCGAAGCCCAAAGAGTCGAAGGAGTTGAAGACCGTCGATTTGTAGGAGGACACATGTCAAAAAATCATGTACTCCAGGTGAAACACTCAGGGAGAAAGAAAGTGTAGAGGAGTTGAATCTCCCGAAGGCCGAAGTCTCGAAGTGAACGAGGACCGTTGATTTGAGGAGGACACATGGCAGGAATCTGTGGACTCCAACTACAAACGTTATGGGAGAGCGTGAAGGTTGAGAATTGAAATATCTGAATTCTGGAGACATGAAGGACATATCGACCATTGATCCGAGAGGGACACGCATCAGTAGATTGTCAACTCCGAAAGATTGGCGTACAAAAGAAAGCAGGGTTTGAGATTTGAAACTCCCAAAGCTCAGATCACGAAATAAATTGCAACCGTTGATTTAGGGAGGTTAGTTCTGATCCATAGATCGTGAAAGAACAAATATGAACCATCTGTTCAGGAGCACTATCAAGATCATGAGATCAATGGTCCCATCTCATTGCGGGGTCAGAACATGCTCAGGTCTTAATTTTTCGTGAGTGAGTCACAATTGAAACCATGGTTTTGGAGAGAGGGTACGTGGTAGTTGGAGGTGGACTGCAGGGAGAAAAGAGGTTGATCCCAAACCACTCTTGGACATGCCCACAATCATTTGATTATGTACGGATGTAGCTCGAGGTCACATGCGACAAGGGGCTAACGAGAAGAGAGCTCATGCCCGCAATCACGTAGTCATGAGAGACCATCGCCCAAGGTCATATCAAGAAATGGAGCTAGCACTCACAAGACTGAGTTCAGGAAACACATTTTGAATAGGCATTTGGTCACCGTCGATGGTCATGTGAAGGAAGGGGTTTAGAAGCCAAAGAAGCCATAATTGACTGGCTGTAACTGACAGAGAAGATGAAGAATTACGACTACCAGAGAAGCCAAATAATCTTTGGATAACTTCCACTGATGATGAAAATACAACATAACCACCAAGGAAGATGAAGAGTTTGGATGATGATGAGGCAGAGGACTCGACGTGAGAAAAACATGCAGAACATAGAGTATAGAGGGATTTTCAAGAGTTATGCATGAAGGTAGGAGGAGAAGCTATGTAGTACCTGAAGTGGAGATCAGAGGCACAGTGTATAGAATGCAGAGGCAACACATAGCATAAAAGGATGGAGAGAAGCTGAACAAAGAGTTGTTGGGAGGAGGAAGAAAAAGAGCAGAGCATAGAAGCATAAAGATGCAGAATCAGAACATAGCTAGAAGTTGAATAAGGCAGAGGAGATACAGAGTTGTAACAGACCATATCAGGGATAGAGGAAGTAAGTAAAGTTTTATATCTCAGGGTGGTAGGGTGGTGCAAGGGAGGACTGTTGTCCTCAGAGTTTCAAGTGGGTGCTTGAACACAGGGAGTTGTAGCTTCCATTTGGTTGCAGCCAGAAAAACCAGGGTGGCAGGGTGGTGGAAGGGAGAACCATTGTTCTCTGTTATACAGGTTGGTGCCTGTGTGACTGGAAGTTAGTGCTTCCATCTAGTTGGTGCTGGAACACTTAGGGAGTTGGTGCTTCCTTCTAGTGGGTGCTAGAGAAATTAGAGGGTTTGTGCTCTATACAAGTTGCAGCTTGCTAAAGAAGAGGTTGTAGCCTCATTTTGAGTAGGTTCTCAAAGATAGATGATGTACAAAACATAAAAGACTGCCTATCATTCTAAGAAGAAGAGATTTTCTCCCTTTATGGGTTTCCTCATGAATATTTTCCTCTGTGTATATCATATGTGTGATTGATGTTTATTATTTCTATTGTTCATGACTTGCATAATCTTGATGATCACTTGGAGAACATTAATAATATTTCAATAGGAATAAAATTGTTTAAGCACAATAAAAACTAATTCACCCCCCCCCTCTCAGTTGTCCTATTATTTCCATCATATCAACATTCATAGAATATTGGAAACTATAGCCCTAAAAAAATGATGAATGTATTTCAAACCCTAGATACCTAAATCCTTCAGCCTTGCAATCCTCTGTAACTTTACTAATGGGAATCCATTCTCTCTTTTGTCTTCCCACAAAAAGTTAAAGAATTCTTTCCGATTTTCTCCAAAATTCCTACATGTACGAATTCCAATACAAAAAGGTGGCCTTTATCATAGGCTTAATCAAAGTTAAGTGCCCTGTAATTGAGAGCCATATGGTGCACCAACTGGTTCTTCTCTTTTCCACCTTTTTACATAGTCAAACTAAATCCCCTGTATTGTAATCATTTTCTTTAGAGAAAAAACAAGAATTTAAATCTTTGTTGAGTTCAGTAAAATGTAAAGAAAAGATCCTCTCGTATTATTCTCCCATTGTTCATTGAGACCATTAAAGGAAATACAAGACTTCTTGAGGTTTATTTCCATACTTTTGGAAAGGTTATACAAGTCTAGGATTTCTTTTAAGAAATGTTCTTCTCTTAAAGTGTCAGCACCAAAACTAATAACATCATAAAAATAAAAATAAAACATGAGTTAGAGATACGCCCCCCAAGGCTTAACTCCCTTAAACTTACAAGAGATCTTAAAATTACTTAAGAGACTACTTAAAGCTTCAATAATAATTAGAAACAAACAAAAGGGAAAGAGGACAAAATTTCTTAAGCCCTCTTCCAAGATTAAGAACTAAGAGGAATAACCAATGATCAATACAAATAATGATGACGGTTTTAAACATCCTTCAATCCAATCTATGAAAGGAAATCCAAAACCGACGTGAATGGGAATCTACCTCAAGAAAAACAAACAATGTCATAAGCCTTTGATAGGTCAAGTTTAATAACCATTGAACACAATTCATTAGTATTTTAGTCTCTTTTTTTAATAAAAATTTAATGTAAAACTTCTTACACAATCCCAATTGCATCATTGAGTTGTCCATCTTCCAAGAACCCAAACTATTGTGGTGAAGTGACCTCAGAAAGAATTTGTTTTAATCTTCTTGAGATAACCTTTCAGAGGATTTTGTATATGGAATTTTAAACTGAGAATAAGCCTAAAATCCTTGAAGGAGAGGGGATTTTCCTTTTTGGGATTGAGGCCAATAAAGTTGCATATATATCCCCAAGAAATTTTCCCATAACCCTAGATTCTTCAACTACTACAAGAATATCATCTTCTGACAAGTCATAAAATCCCTGGAAAAATATATTGAATGGCCATTTGGTACAACAATGTTTTCTTTTTGGAATGTGAAAAACATCACTTTTACTTCAACACCTAGGTCCTCATTTTCTCCATGATAAACAAACCTAGGGAAATGCTATAATATGTTGATGAAATCATCTATGGAGGTGTTGTTAGATGCATAAAATATATGTTGAAATGATTCACTCCCTTCCATACTAGATCCTTGAAAGTAGATTCCTTTCTTCCATCCTCCTTTGGCATGTCTCAAATAATGTTTCCAAGTTTTTCTCGTTTTGTAAAGTTTATATATATATATTTATTTTACCTTAAAAATAGCCAAAATTTTATACAAACCATATAAAATCCTTAGAAATTTGAATATTTTTACAAAAATATCGCCAACATTTTATAGTTAGAATATGAAGGATTACTAAGATTCGCCAAGGTTTCTACATTTTAAAATAAATTTCCATCCTTAAAATCATCCCTGGTCCACTCTACTTCTTCCCATTCTAGTAGATTTTTCTTTTGTGAAAATGCATCTTATATTATTTGTGAATGTCTACTCTTCAAATTCTTTTAATTCTCTTTAAATTTTTTTTTTTTCTTTGTCCACTTGATTGTTTCTTTCTTGAATTGCTTCAAGTTTTCACTGAAGTGATATATCATCATTGCCTCAAAAGTTTTTCTCAGAAGGATTAAATTTCCACCATTCTTCTTTAACTAATTTAGAGAATTTATGATCATATAACCAATGAGAAATGAATTTGAAGTGGCTTGAAGGATTCTAGTCCTCCTTTTCTAATTGCACAAAAATAGGCACATCATTTGACACAACCCAAGAGTCAATCCACGTAATTAATCTAACACATTTTCCACCACTTCCTTAGAGAACAACAATAGTGAAATATTTTGCTATATTGTCCCTTCTCACTCAAATTTTTTATGATTTGGTACTATTTCAATTGGGTTTGGGTCACATAGCTTATCTTTTTCTAGTTTATTCAAAAGGAAATCATTGAGAGGGTCCAATTGATTGTCATATCCATGCCTTAATACAAATTTTAAATCACATATAATAATTACCAATTCCTTTTTTAATGCCTATAACTCAAAAAAACACGTTCCTAGTAAACTTACCTTTCACACAACTCCCATAAATATCTATAGTTGAAAATGGAAAGCCTAGTTTATGGGGGAACAACTTTGTAGCTAATCCATATGAAAATAAATATTAATTTTGTTGAACTTATGCTTATATTGAGAGGGGGTGTGAATCTGTATAAGATACTTTTTTCTTTATTTAACCATTCATCAATCATTCATTACCACATATAAACTCAAATAACGGTCCACAAAATTTAACGTGGAAACCCTTGCGGGAGAAAACCACAAAACTTGTCTTTATAAATGTATGTAGTGTTGATGTTGGTAGTATTAGATAGGTATTTATGCATGGTTTTAAGTGTCTAGAAGTGTGGAATTCCTCTAAATCCTTCTACTTTGAGACTTTACTTTAATTAAATGAATTATTAAAGTAAAGTGCTTTTATTAGTGAGTTGAGTTTTATTTAAGGAAATTCTTTAATTAGCATTAGTGAATTAAAATAATAGCCATTGATCTCAAGTGAGGTGAGAAGTAATCTCAGTCATCAATCACTTTGGATATTAGGGTTAGGTCATAACTCAATCTTATAAAAGTAAGGCCAGGGTGAAGGAGAAGACACTTTTGACAGATTGATAGAGAGAGATTGATTTAAAATAGAGAGTTGGATCACAAAGGACTGTGATTCAAAGAGATCTTGGATAGGTGCAGAAGGAATTCCATCTAGAGATATAGGTCAAAGGAAGAGAGAGAGAAAGTGTGTAGCAGAAGGATCGACCATTGCAGACAGTGTAGGTATTATAGTACAATCATGCAGTCAACGTGATTTTCAATGTACAGGTCGCACAATTAGCGAGATCATTCTTTTACAGGTCATGTGGAACAACACGGGTGTCAACGTAAAAGTCACATTGTCATCGTACATGATCATACAAATAGTTTTGGTAGTAGATCATCCAATCAAGTTTTGATGTGATTTATCTATTTTCTAGTTGGGTTATTTTCCCAGTAAGGGGGCCCTTGTAAGCTTTGAAGTTATTTGAATGATAATCTTAGTTGATGGGAAGGATATATTTGTGTATTATGCATGAGTTTTTGGTTTCCAGTATTGCTTCCGCTATCTTTAGTTGAGTTGAATATTCTAGCAATGTATTTTTGTTTTGTGAGTTGCTAATCTGATTTGCAGTAAGGAAATCACTAGATAACAAGATACCTAGGAGTTGGAGTAATGATTTTAACATGGTATCAAAGAAGATTCTTTTAGAGGAAGAAAGATCTTAGATCCATAACCAACAGGAAGAAATGAAAGGACATATTTCATGGAAACAACCATACTACATTCAGATTGGGTCGTTGGGGATAGCACAAGTATTTTGGTACATGTCACAAAAATAGTGTGGGTATTCTATTACAGGTCATGTGGAAACAACATGAGTATCAGTATACCGGTCGCGTGGAACAACATGAGTATCATCATATGGGTTGCGTGGAACAACATGAGTATCAACATACAAGCTGAGTGGTTAGAATAGGTCAATGTAGGTAGAGACCGTACATGTCAATATAGGGTAAGTTTCAATGACGATTTATTTCAAGGGAAGTTTATTAGTTCTAAAGGATGGAATCAACAAGTATGAGAGTTGAAGAAAAATTGGATGGAGCATCCAACTTCCTATCTTAGAAAGAAAGAATGACTTTGACATTAAATGAGTATGACCTTTGGGAGTTAATGTACAAATTAGTTGCTCCGTCGATAGATCCAACAGTTTTGGAAGCTCATGAGAAGAAGAAGATCAAAGCTAAGAGGGTTATCTTGGATTCGTTGAAGGATCATCTAATTCCTCACCTATGCGAGAAGATGATGACCAAAGAGATGTTGGATACCCTGGTAGGATTATTCCAGAGCACTAATGTGAATAGGAAGATGGCTTAAGAAATAAAATCAGATCTGTGCAAATGTCTATATCTGAAAATATTACCATATATTTCATGAGGATCACTCAGGTACATGATCATCTTGCAACCATAGGGGAGAAAATGGAGGAATTAGAGATCATGAATGTGGCATTGAATGGTATTCCCAAGTCATGGGAACCATTTTTCAAGGGAGTCTATGCTCGGGAACATCTCTCAGATTGGTAGAAACTTTGGGATGATTTAATCCAGGAAGAGAATCAGGAGCACTCTAAAGCAGGAAAGCAAGGAGATGAATAGGAGGAGAACATGGCTCTTGTTAATAATACAAGTAAGGGTAAAGAAAAGGTTCTAGAAAGCAAGGTGATGGTGAGGATTCAAGCTCACAGCTAGGGAAGAAAGACTTGAGTAAAATCAAGTGATTCATGTACCACAAGTATGGGCACTATGCTTCACAATGTCTGAACAAGAAGAAAAGAAAGAGTCAGACTCAACAGGTATCAACATCTGTAGAAGCTCAAGTTAAGGAGTTTGTTGAGAAGTTTGAGAATGAGTTCTCAGTATTCCCTTGTATTTTTGGAATAGATTCTAGTAGTTCCTAGTCGGTGGATAATTGGTCATAGATGGAATCGGATCTACAAGAGGAGATTGGAACACATTCCAAGTGTGGTGTAGAGGAAGTTGAGATAGTCAAGTTCCAGCTGAAGTCAAGAGGTTCTCTAGATGTGGCAGATGTGTTGTATGTCCCATAGCTGAAGAATAATTCTCTCTTAGTCTCAAATATGGAGGACAAGGGTTATGTAGTCTTTTTCTAGGAAGGATAAGTGTTCATGAATTCAAAGGGAGCTATGCCTAACACAAAAGTCAACATTAGTTTTAGATAGGGCAGGCTATATAGGTTGCAGGGCCAACCTGTAGGAGGATACAAGGGGATCTTGGATCATGGATCGATGTTAGTGGAAGAGGACAAGGAGAAGGAGGATTCAAAGGGTGAACATTCAAAGGATCTGTAGAGTTCATAGACTTCTAGTGTCAGGAGTCAACCTTCAGATGGGAAGAGGGAGTTTTCCCGTTCCAGTTCTTTCAGGAGACAGAGTTAGTACAAGATGACATTGATGGATGATCATGATCAAGTTGAGGCTTCTAGGAGCATATTCAGGGAAAGAGAGCCTCTATATAAGTTTCCAAACTTTGTGGAAATAATATGTATCATCATTGATGTTGATCCTTCTAGTTTTAAGGAAGCGACATATAAACAACTTTGGCGGGATGACATGGTAGAAGAGTACACCTCTATTATGATGAATCATGTTTGGTACAAAGTGTCGATACTGGAGGGGAAATCAGTTGTGACTTCCAAGTGGCTCTAAAAGATAAAGAATGTTGTATATGGTAGCATTGAGAAGTATGTAGTTGAGATCTTGAGGACATTTGAGATGGAGGATTGTAGACCGATGGAGACACCTATGGTTACCAATATGAAGAAGGTTATCACTTGAGATTCAGAGTTTGTGGATCCCAAGATATACAAGAATTTGATAGGGTCCTTGATGTATTTGGTCAATACCAGGCCATATATATGTTTTTTTGTGAATACCTCGAGTCAATTCATAGTGGAGATGAGGAAAGTGAATTGGATCGCAACGAATCATGTGCTCAAGTACTTGAGAGGTAAAATGGACTATGGATTGAAGTATCTTGGAGGAGATAGAGTGGAGCTGCAGGGATATTGTTACACAATATTTTGGTT
This sequence comes from Picea glauca, assembly GCA_000966675.3. Taxonomy (NCBI): domain Eukaryota; kingdom Viridiplantae; phylum Streptophyta; class Pinopsida; order Pinales; family Pinaceae; genus Picea; species Picea glauca. Next base: position 302,060 of record JZKD02S2271951.1, read on the forward strand.
ATCTTGGTAATCCACTAACAACATGTGTTCATGTTCCCAAAAAGAGCCTCTCTTCATGAGGAAAGTGACTGAATTTCTCTTCTAAAAATCCTATTAAGGAGGGTGTCACAGGCTGCACTATATGTAGGGTGTGACGATGCTTGATCGTCTTCCCCTTCCCTAAAGATGGGATGCGACCTTTCCATAGGTTGCTGCACAACTAGGGTGCGGTGATGTCAAGAGACTAAGAAAAGGTTAAGTTTCACGAAAGTTCTAGAAGGGGATCTTCTAGAAGGTGAGGTGGCATTTGTATGGTTGGGATTTTACTCACCTCTATTATTTGGTGGGATTATCCTAATCTCTTTAACCATCTCTCTCTCCCTTATATAAAGAGGGATTTCTCATGGAAAAGGCTAAGGTTGATTCAAGCAAGATTAATATTGAATAGGCTAAGAATTGGATGAGGAATTCTACTTCAGTTCAAACTTGAGGGCTTCATTTGTGTTCATCAAGTCATTGTGGATCTTCTTCATTCAAGGTCGAAGTAAGTGTGTGTGTTGGAGAAAACATTCATCGGAAGGGGACCTTGTGACATCAAGGATTTGGTTGTAATCTCCACTTTCAATTTAATATAATAAAGTGATATGTTTCTTTCCCATAAAACTCATTTTGTTTTATTGCATGATTCCTTGATCACATGCATAAGTTCTCTTTGAGTATATTATATTGCTTTCACTTTGGTTGGCTTGTTTTCCCTTGCAGATTCAATATCACAAGAGCACTGGAGTGTAGCTAGGATGACAACAAGAGGAAGCGATATTTAAATGGTAGTCGCTCATCTCTTGCTAGATAGTAAAATCAATGATTAGAGCTTAGGGAAAACATCATATTATGTTCTGTTTTGTTCTAGATCTAGGGAGATCTGTTTATGTTTGCATTTATCGATAAGTCCCATAAAAAAATTGGTGACCATATTGGGGATACAACCTCCTTTTGATTTATTTATTCCCATTTTCCTTTAGCCTGCCTTCTTATGATATTTTTCATCCTCCGAGTCTGTGGGTGATCCATCTAGACTCCTTGGGTTTAGAAGTTCCTTTATATTTTTTGTCTTTCTTCTAAAATTTCCAAATTTACAGAGATCATCGCACTGTACCCTACTGGCAGCCTACGACGACCCTTAAACATTGCACTCTTCTTAACCATTTCAGTGTGACGACGTCGCACTGTGATTTGCCAGTAGCTTGCAACGACCTCAACTTGTCGCACTGTGTCTCATACGTAGCCTGCGGCGATTCCTGTAAGTTTTGATGGAGTAAGTCATTTGTCTTTTATCACCCAGATTTGCCTTAGTATCCTGGGGTGGAATTTCTATGCCCATTATTGATTGATTCTTGAGTTAGGAGCTTGCTTATGGTTGGTTTTTAGTGATTGAAAGTCTTACTTTACATTTTTGCAAGTTTTTGCTCATGCTCATTGTCACAAGGATATAATCTCAGATCCTCATCTGGGTTCTTGTTTGAAAAAGGGTATTTGATTTGTTTTGAGTTTTGTATTCATTCTATTTGTCATATTGTTTTCCAATTAAGAAATTCTTCTTGCTTGCTTATGTTAAAATTTTTTCTTGTCTTTTTCATTTTGTCTACGTTATAGATTTGATTTGGGAATTATGTTGAGAATGTCTTGATTTTCTTGGATTACATTTTCCTTTCGTCATTGCATCTCTGATTTTGTCTTGGAAAGGAAGAATTGGATTCATTTGTTCTTTTAGTAGTCCCTTATAAGAAAAGTTTTACATTCAAAATATTTGTAAAGAGAAGAAATTGGAAAATTTGTAGTTCATGATTATTTGAAATTGTGATTATTCATAATTAAGAGATTGCAATTTGTAGCTTGTTGTACTTCGAAAGAAATACCTTCTCCCTACTGTAACTAGAGTTCATTGAATTGAAAATCTCACATTCATCTCTTTTTTCATTTTATTGGGTCAAGTTTACCACACCAACAATTTTACTTCCATCTCCCTTTTTGAGTAAGCAACAACCTCTAAAACGAAACATAAATTTAAAATTTATTTGTAACTTTTATTTTCTAGGGATCTTTTCCACCAACATTAGCTAGGATAGTGCTTTGGAATAGGTTGTAAGTCACACTCTCCAAAGCATCAAAACACACAATAGCATCTTGTGATAGGGAGAGTTCAAATCCAATTGTTACATTTTTTCCTGGGAAGCCCTTATCACACAAGGGTCAAACCTGAGGTCGCATTAAGACTAGCAGAGTTACTCACCCTACTTTGTTGGTATTAGTGTAGAGATCACACATATTATTCGGGGTCACTTGAACGTATACCCACAATTATGATTGGAATCCTTTTGAGTTGATTTCGGGCTAGATACCCTGCCTTTGGGCGTGGATCAAACCGTCGACTGTTTCCCTAGGCATCACTATTGTAGTTGGTAACCTTAGTAGCCTGTCTCTTTATGCTATTTACACAAGGTGACTGTGGAGGGGAAAGTCTTCACGGTACTTGGAATCGATGTTGGCCAAACTCACTCGGGCTCCTTGGAGGGCATACCCATGATTATGTGTGGGAGATTGCACTAGGGTGTAAGTCCATTAAGAAGGTCATCAACGTAACTTTTCCACCCGCTTATCCCATCCCCTTCTTGTCTTGACTTCGTGACATTGGATTTCATCACCAACTAGTGACTTCAAAATAAGAAGGTTTGTTTGCTTGGCTTGATTCCTAGATTTTATTAGTGAGTGCTGTTTGTTTTCTCTAGTTGGCCATAGATTTTTTCCATTCTTTACTTGGTTCAACCAACATTGGCTTTCACCATTCACGTAGGATGCAAGGGCTACCCCTGGAAGATCCAAAGAGTTACCAACCTTTTCTTCTCACTAGAAGGCTCTCCTGAGGGAGTAGTCCACAGTGAAGTAGCTTATGAAGTTGGAAGCACACACTCTTTGGAAGGATTTTGAATTGTTTCGGACTCCTTAGAATAATTCTGACTTCCTCCAAACCCGACATTGTGTGTTCTACGAAATCCACGTATACCCCGGGTGAATTCATCTAGAGAAATTGTTGTTGTTGATGATACTGAAGTACTTACCAGACCTAACGCAGGATCTGTAGTAGATGATCCACTTTTTCAATGTGAATCATTTAGGACCTCGGCTCACGCTGTTGGAACTTCTAATTTTGGTTATATCCCTTTGATAGTACGTGATCTTTACGGTAACCTAGGAGCGAGTCCTGATCAACCTATGGCATCACAAATGCCCTAGATGTCTGTTACCTATACAATACCTTTAGACCATTTTAGTGGTACTATCAGTAGTGTCACCACCATTTCAGACCAATTGTTGGTCGGTTCTCACTTGATCCTTCCGCTCCAGATGGAGCATTATATGGTCCCACGAGCTACCACATCTTCTACCAAAAATGTGGTTGTTACCCAATCTTAGATTGGAACAAAACTTCCATCTAGACCAGATCCATCACTTTCACCTGGGTATAGAGCTATGAATACTTCTGTTTCTATATCCACCCAGGTTCCATCCGGAGGTTCTGGAATTTTTGTACCTCCTGGGTATAATGTTGCAGCTCAGTTTGTTCCTATACCTACCTAGTTACTCTTCGGAGGGCCTTATGTTCCTCCTCCCCCTTTGTTAGGAGGGTCTCATCTTTTTTTCCCTAGTGGCTTCAATCCTCTTGGAGGCACCAGTCTCCCTATCACTTCTGGTTACCAGATTCCTGTTGGAGGTCAACCTGAAGCTGGAGAGAAACCTCAATTTGGGGGTCAACCTCAAATTGGGGCACAACCTCAACTTGGGGGGAAACCTCAGGTTGGAGTCCATAACCCACTTTATGGACATAACACGCATGTGTTACAATATCAACCTTGGAATATTCCTTTCCAAGGAAATATACAACCTTCTGGGGGGAAACATCCTCAAGTTAAATATTTTGTACCCCCTAACCTTAGTCAACCGTATCCAGGTTATTTGGATCCTACTTGGGTTCAGAACGTTCAATCTAGTGTTCCCTTCCAAGGGAACATTCCTAATCAACCCAACCATGTGGGCTGTATGCCTCAAAATCCTCCACAAATGAATATGTCAGGATTGTCTAGCTATTTGTAGACTTGATTATGGTCCTACTAGTATACCTATGGGGCTTCCCCCTCAAAGTTACCAATTTCCAAAAGTGAACCAAAAGTTTCCCTTCCTGGCCACTTTGGATTTACCTGATCTGTTTAGGATTTTGAATGATCCTATCTTACTTTCTCCTTATTGGCCCATCATACTGGTCAAGTTACCGTCCGACATTCCTAAATTTGATGGTTGAGTAGGAGAAGATCCGAATAATCATGTTATGAATTTTCATCTATGGTGCTCATCCAACTCCTTGATGGATGACTCCATCAGATTATGACTTTTCCAACGAAATCTCACGGGTTCGATAACAAAATGGTACATTGAGTTACTGCGAGGTTTCTTCAATGACTTTAACACCATATCCATGGCATTTTTGACACATTACCAATTACCAATTTGATATGAGACATGAACCAAAATTTTGAGTTCTTTCAAGCAATCCTCGTCCACTCATATCTCTGATCACATTCATGAGTGGAGGAGAGGAAGACGTTTAATCAAATTTCCTCTTCCTGATCAACTATTAGCCTAGTGGTTTACCAAATCACTCATTGGACCAATCACTCATGATTTCACCATGGGTGGTGTTTTCACTGAAGAGCAGTTGATTAGTCATGCTCACTATCTCGATCTCGTTTATTCGCAAACGGGAATTCTCTACGATTTGATCCTTGACGCTCCTTGTCCTTCCACAAACCCTACGCCAACACTTCCAACAACTTCTCATGTTGTTGAAGGTGTGATTGGAACCTTTCATGCTAAGACCCAGTCTTCACATGCCAGTCATGCCAATCCCAAATCTAATAATTCTAATGAAAAAAATACTCCTACTCCTACTCCTTCCACTGGTAAGACCGTCGAGGTTAATTCTGTTCAATCTGCATCTACCAGAAAGAATAAAAATAAAAAATAAAGGGAAGGGTAAGAATAAGGAGGACAAGAATAATAATCCACAATATGATAAATCCAAAACACAAACTGTTGATGAGAAAGATAAACGTAAACCTCATTACCCCTGCCTTATTTGTGGTGATGATCATTACACAAAATATTGTTCAAGACGCGTCGAGGTTACTAAGTTCCTCCAAGGGACCGGAAAACCTTATACACCTGCCATTTTGTCACAACCTTTCCCTTCTCAAAAACAAGTCCAACTGGTCATTCATGACCAAGCTTCTCCTTATAGCTCATCTTATGTCCTTATGTGTACTGGTGATTCTAAAAAGAACGAAGTTGCAATCACACCTCGAGCCAAAGATTACTCTCTGTCAAAAGAGAAATTTGATGATATGCCACCTTTGATGGTTCAACCTTATCCCCCAACTTCACCTCCCAATGGTCCTCTTCATCTCAAAAGACCAGGTCTCGATACAGTTCTTCACCCTCCTCCTAAGGGTGTTGTTCAAAATTCTGCATTCAATCCTCATGCCCGTGCTGCCCAAAACTACAGTATTGTAGAAGATCTTGCGCAAGCACCCTCTGCGATGTCGGATCTCGAAGTCATTCAAAGTTTCCCTTCTCAACAAAAGGTGTTGTTAAAGGCCATCAGTGGAATTGATCCCATGGATACTAATTTCATTATATTTGACTTGGAAGATCACATTCCAAGGCTTCCCCCTCAGTTAGATTTTCAGATCCAAGTTGTTGTTGAAAAAAAGAATATCTGTAGAACTGTTATTGATGAAGGAGCCTCGACTTGTGTCATGTTCGTCACTTGTTGGAAATCCATTGGCTCTCCTACCCTCACCGAATCACACAATACACTTAATGCCTTCAATTGTATAGGTTTTAAACCTACGATGTTCTTCCCTCGTTGTCCATTACGTTGGAAGGTAAATCGGTCAATATTGAGGTTGAGGTCTTCGATGCACCTCTTGATTATAACCTTTTACTTGTCCGTAGCTGGATCGATTCCATACATGCATTTGTGTCTACACGTTTACATGTGGTATGTTTTCCCCACCTAGGAAAGGTCATTATTGTTGACCAAATGACCTTCTTTAATTCTGATTCCCGTACTAGCAACGTTCCCTTTATTTCAAAGACACCTCTTGGTTACGAGAGTGTCGGCGTGGGTCTTCTGCAAGATTCAACTTTGATGGGTACATTTCCAATCCCACCACCCAATATTCCCACTCCTTTGTTGCCTCTATTTACATGATATCCACCATTTTTTGTGAAACCCCTGAGTCATGCGACCCATGGGTAGTACCTCACCCTGGTGACTACCTTTGTTACATTGACAAGATGCCTTTAAGTCTGGTCGAATCCACTTACCAAGCTATTCAATCGACCACCCCGGCCCCCCTTTCTCTCTGTGATTCATCTCCTGATTTGTTCTACGTGGTATTTTCTACATATGAGATGATCATGTCCGTTATGTCTATGGAAGACACTCCCTGGGACGATGGGAATCATCACTCCATTCTCTTCCTTGAACGTGATACCATAGAGAGTTACCAACGAATTTCGACACCATTGACTGTTGTTGTTATTTCTTCAGTTACTGAGTCAACACACGATGTCTTGTGTGAAGCGAACTTGAGCAATATTTCACCTACCCTCCCTCTCGACATATCCATTAAAATTGGAGTCGTGGAAAATGTTCATATCAGGGCCTCATGTTCTATTGACGAGGTCTGCACGTATAAGCCCTCTTCCAAGAATTCTGCGACGTTTTCACCTGGAGTTACGAAGAGATGCCAGGTGTTGATCCTGATATCATTGTGCACGAAATTAAGACATACCCAGACAATAAACCCGTTCGGTAGAGACTTCGCCCAGTACATCCATGCAAAGATTCTGCTATCAAGATTGAAGTTGAAAAACTTCTTAAATCCGATTTTGTCTATCCCGTGGATTTGATTTATTGGGTGTCCAATCTCATTCTGGTGACTAAGAAACAAGCTATCATCCGTGTTTGTGTATATTATAGGGACATAAATAAGGCTTGTCCTAAGGACAATTACCCAACCCATTTCATTGACCAGATCGTTGACAACTGTGCCGACAGTGAAATCTTCTCGTTGATGGATGATTTCTCTGGCTATAATCAAAATAATATTTTACACGTGGACCAACACAAGACCTCTTTTATTTTCCCTTGGGGAACCTTTGCCTACCAAAAATTACCCTTTGGTCTCAAGAATGCTGGCATGAATTTTCAACGTGCTATGTCTTATGCTTTCCATGATATTAATCACATTGTGACACCCTATCTTGATGATCTACCAACGCATTCCATGCTTCGTCAAGATCACCTGACACATTTACGGCCCATTTTCGTACATTGTTGTTATTATCATATCCGCTTAAACCCGCAAAAATATGTTTTTTGTGTGGATTCCGAACGACTTACTGGTTTTATTGTGTCGATACATGGGATTCGGGTAGACCCCTTGAAGGTTTTGGCTATCCTTAATTTACCTCCTCCTTCCACACTACGTCAACTCCAAAGTTTTCAAGGGAAGGAATTTTTTTTACGTCATTTCATCCCCAATTATTCTGAACTGACAAAAGGATTCACTCGGTTTCTCAAGAAAGGTTACGAATTTGTATGGGATGATAATGCAAACAAAGCCTTTGAAACTTTGAAACTTTCCTTAACCTGTACACCATTACTGTTTTCCCATGACTATAGCCGAGATTACTTCCTCTACTTAGCTGCTTCGAACTCTACCATTGTCATGGTTTTAGTCTAAGAGGATGATTCACATAATGATCATATCATATACTATTTGAGTCGGAGTCTCACGACTACCAAGACCAAATACCTGCACGTGGAGAAACTGGCCTTGGCAGTTGTCCAAGTTGTCCAACGTTTTCATCATTATATCTTATTATGCAGAACCACAGTTATTTCCTATTGCAACCCCATGCAACATATCCTTACTCAACAATTTCTTGGGGGGAAATACTCCAAAAGGATAGTGATTCTCTAGGAGTTTGACTTGGAGTTTGAACGTGCTAAGTCTAAGAAATATTTGGTTTTTGCCGAACTAATATGTGACCTTCCCTCCACTGAGACAAAAAATGTGGCAGAGGATTCCTTACCTGATGAATCCCTTTTTATGATCAGTTCTGATGACATATGGCATGGAGATATCATTATCTATCTCCAGACTCAAACTTTCTGGCCCGACCTCTCTAGTACGGATTGCCGTCGCATACGCTATCAATCTTGAAAATACATCATTCTCGGTGATACCCTTTATCATCGCGGTATTGACTACATTTTTCGACGATGTCTCACTTATGATGAAGCTGAGAAAGCTTTCAATGACTGTCACCCTGGAGCATGTGGCGGTCATATGTCTGGGTATGCCACTGCCCAAAAGATATTATGAGCAGGTTATTTATGGCCTTCTTTGTTTAAGGACTTCATCACTACTATTTAGAAATTCCATGCTTTCCAAACTTATAATAACAACTCATCCTGCTTCCTTACATCATGTAGTTTCCATTGGTCCATTCGCCAAATGGGGCATTGACTTCATGACATGTAACCCTAACTTAGTCAGGGGGCATGGATACATCATTGTACCTGTGGATTATTTCACTAAATGGGCTGAGGCGATGCCTAAATTTGATAACACCGGGAAAACTGCAACATTGTTCATATTCAATCATATCATTACTCGGTTTGGTATCCCTCAAGCTATCATAACTGATCACGGTAGTAATTTTCAGAATTTTATGATGTCTGAACTTATGAAAAAGTTGGGTCTTCGCCATGAAAACTCAACCCCCTATTATCCATAGGCCAATGTGTTATCCACATTTTTGGTTATCGAGATGATACTACGATTATGTCATGATGATAGAAGATCAAACTCTTCAATAAGAACATTTTCCA